>JACEGR010001194.1:0-184130 GCA_014170235.1 Listronotus bonariensis | reverse complement strand
TATGACTTAAAGCTCTCGCCTGCGGCTCGTGCTGTAAAAGTCATGGATTTAAATACCAGTAAACTAAAAACATTTTTTTATTTTATACATATATCACAAGGCAAAAAAGTAAGAGTAATAATAAGGAGAGATGATGGTCATGTCTAATAACCCGATTATGAAATACCAAAATAATAATACCAACGAGATTATTTGCATATTTAAAAAAATAAGTCCGTAAGCATTTTTGAAAACACATCTCCGAAATGTTTAATGCTATAAGAAGACAATCAGTCAAAAAATGTTACATCTATATATACAGCAAACTGTTTCATCGTCTTTTTCCTACATCTAAAAATGTTTTGTTGTTCGTAGCAAACATTTTATTTACTTTTATGTTTTTAATATTTTATAATTTTCGCTCTGCATAAATATTTGAGTTTTATGGTGGATTCCTAGAAAAATAAAGAGTTTACATTTTTATATTATTTAATACCTTTTTGCGATAATTTTTTTTTACTATTTAAATAACCGTTTATTTTTAAATTAAAATAATATTTTTGCATTATATTTTATACTGTTAAAGAATAAAATATATTGTTTAGCCAGGCCTTGCATTACTTAGTTTTTATTAAATTTCCTGCGATCATCCACCTAAACAGGGGCGCCATTAGGAGGAGGCTAGAACGAGATAGGGGCTTAGCCCCTCCTAGACGCTATTAGGCCCTTCAAAACTATTGACCATTTAAAATAAAGGGTCTTTAATAACAGTGATAGTATTTCAAATCGAGATTTCTTGGTTTCTAAACTATATATATTTTTAATTTCTAGGTGTTACTATATTTAGCATAGTATGCAGTTTCAAAATGCAGCGTTTGACTCCTTTCGATCACTTGGAAGTAATGAAGAAATATTCCAAAAGTAGTAGCTCAGTTATGGCTACTTAAAGTTTAATAACTCGAGAATTGGGTCGACATTATAAGTTCTTCGCGCAGCTTATACGCCGCACTGTGAAAATGTTTCAACATGAGTTACTTAACGTCAAAACTCACTCACAGACTTTTTCACAGTGCGGCGGATAACCTGCTCAGAGTAGCGATAATGGAAACCCAATTTTAAAGTGAATAAACGTTGAGTGGCCACAACTGAGCTACCACTTTGGAAATAGTTTTTTATTACTTCCAACCTATCGAGAGGAGTCAGACGCTGCATCATAAAACTGCACACTAGGCTTAATATAGTAACACCTGGAAATTAAAAATATATGGATTAAAAACTAAAAAATCTCTATTTAAAATACTATCACTTTTATTAAAAGACCCATTAATTAGTATACAGAAATAAAAGAGAGCTAAAGCTTTGTTCTGCTTGTTATTTCCTTGCACTGTAAGGTACACATTCGTCGGAACACTGTCTGATCTGACTATGCAGACTCTCACACTAGCCAAAGGTTTTTCTTCGGAGTTAATTGAGATTACCAACCGCAGACCGGTTTCGAACTATTTTGGTTCTCATCAGTACAGTGTAGGCGATAACAAAAAAATCAATTTTTTTTTTTAAATTGAAATGGCGTATAATATATATCTATCATATGACCCATGGGCATGTTTTGGGTATCGGACTGGGCGGGTTTCGTAACTGTAACCTTTGAGTTTTTGGCACCATGTTTAAAAATTGCATGTAAAACATTGTGGGAAACTTGTCCGACAAAAAAAGTGATGCGTTTGCCCAGTTCGACACCCAAAACATTTGACGTTGACAGACTAGGTTAAAGCACCGCTTCCATATTTGCCGGTTTGAATATTCGTGACATGCTAAAAGGAACCCCCTAAAAATGTTTTTAGGGTCATAATCATAAAGTCAATTTCATTACTGGCCCAGGGACTATATTGTTAAAATTGCATACAATAAGCAAAAACAAACCATCTTACCCTGTATATGCTCGACTCTAAGATATTATCTAAAGACCACGTGTTAAGTTTGTTGAGACAGAAATCCATTATTTGCTAAATTATCTTTTAATCGTTTTAATGGTTACAACTCCGGGTGATCGAAAAGCCAACCGAAAGTTTCCATTTCCAGCAAACCGCGATTCAGATTAAGAAACACAACGTTGCAACACGGTCAATTAGCTAATAAAAGAGGGTATCATGATCATCAAAAGGGTGAAAAATATTTACGGTAAATTATTATAAATCGACTTCAAAAAAAAAAATAATAATAAAACCCATTCAAGGTTTAAAAATAATAAAAGTCTTTTCTGTATTTAGTAATTACCATTTAGTAGTTTGGCAAAATGTTATTACTCGATTTCATTTTTATACATTTTTCTGTATTCATTATTTTTACATTTTTAGTGAGTTTTGTTTTATCTTTTAAAACCGGTTTAATTTTTATTTTATTACTTACTTTACTCTTTTTAGTTTTTCATTATTACCATTTAAGCGGTAATCATCCACTTAAAAACAGTACTAGTACCTTTTTTTTCTCACGTAAACTCTTCGCACAGAGCGGCAATGCTACCCCTAATAAGTATAAGTTGGGTATGAACTGAAACACCTGACCCACAAAAATAAAAAGCACGCAATTACACAATTCAAAAAAAAAAATTATAATAATAAAATAAAAATATGAACCATTACCTAAATGACAAGGATAGGACAAATAAAAATATTTTGACATTACATTTAACACCTTGATTGTTTAAACATCCAGCATAGGTAGGATACATTATTATCTACTAGAGGTAGCTTTGCGTGAAAAAAAAGCCTAGTACCTTTGTCTTTTGCAATACTGACTGGGTTTTCTTATGGGACCATCATGGAAGTGCACACTTTCGAATTAAAAAATAAAATTGAAATCGGTCCACAAATGAAGGTTTTTTTGGAAAAACAACCAATGTACTGATGCTTATAGAACCTTTAAATATATCTCTAAATGCGCAAAATCCTGATATATTTATAAACATATTACAAATATATATATATATATATATATATATATATATATATATATATATATATATATATATATATATATATATATATATATATATATATATAATTAGCAATATAGGTTTGATAAATTTTTTTGATATCCTGAAAATATTGAAAATTTAACATTGGCTGTTTTAACAAAAAATTAATTGATGGACTCGGTATACGTACATAAAAAAGTATAAGTGTCGAACATAATATACCGTTTTTCTTTTTTTGAAGTCGGTTAAAAATTACCCAGTTCTGATTTCTGTGCTAGTTAAAAACTTAAGTTTTTAAAAACAAAATTTTGTTTTTTGGATTTGAACTGTACACACAAGAATAACGACGTATGTTTTGTTTCATTGCAAAAATTTTAACGAAATCAATGAAGATACCTAATTACCAAAAAAAAACTTATTACAAGTTGTAGAATGGCTTTTTTAAAATTTTATTTTATTGATCCAATAGATCATAAAAAATACTGTAGGCGGCGATTCAGCAGTAAAGAAGCCACGCGGTTATCAGTTCTGTCCCACTTTTAAAGTATTCCTCCCTTTTGTTGCTCGCATATTGTGAACACCTAGTATAAAAAGTATACATTTTGGGGATTTTAAAAATATACATTTTTGAGAAATTTAAATTGTAATTGGGTTACTTTAACATTGGGAAATTTGGTACATAAAACAATACGTGAAGTGTCAAGGTTTAAAAAGTAGAAATCAAACAATCTTCTAGGTTACTCTTATAATAATAAAACAAAAACATTAAACAAGCGAGTTACCTAGAAATGCAAAACAAATACTGAAAAATTTAATATTTAAAGGAGAACAAAATTTTAAGACGGGGAATAGAATCCTGACTTCGAAGAAATACTGGGTGTTCCCATTGTCCAAAGAGTTTAAGAGAAGAAAGGGGGATGTTGACAATATTTTACTGGTAAAATTGTAATTTTATTTAGTGCAAAATATAATATTTTTTTATTTATTTTTAAAGTGAGTTTAAAGTGCCCAATACCCCATCCGAGTTACGCACCCCAGGCGACGTATTTGGCTAAAGAAAAATACGTTGTCACAATATTATTTAAATGATGCAATTAAAAAAAACAGTTGATTGCCGTCTTTATTGGTATGACGCCTGTGGTTTCTTTACTGCTGAATCGCAGTATACTAACTGCAACAAATAGGTATAAAAATATCTAGTGCCTCAAAAGGATCTAAAGAAGATCAGAGATGGGCGCTACACCCAAATTCATAGTGGCACTACCATAATTAGACTACTTAGTATGCAAAAAACTTCTTAATATGGATTTGAGAACTTAAAGTAATTTATGTAACAAGTACATAAAGTGATACTTTTTTACGTTTGACAGCACGATCCGTTGGGCAATTGGGACAAGCCTATAAAAAAAAATGAAAATTTATGCATGTGTTTTATACCAATTTTTTCTACGACCATATAAAAATTTCCGCAAATTTACATTTTAAACATGTTTTATTAATCTATACTTAGGTAATAATTTGAAATATTTGCAACAATAATAATATAATAATTTTTTTCTTTTTACCTCTGTATCCACTTATTTATTTACAAATTTAAAGAGAGCTGTGTGTTTTTACTTTTTGTAGAAATAATATCCAAATAGAATATATTTAATTTTAGGACATCCTAAATCAATAATAATATTAATTTTTCATGATTTCTTATACCTATGTAGTTCTGCTACAAAGTAAATTGTATAAATTGTTAAGCTACCAAAATTATCACTTATTGGCATCGTTAACTTTTATTTCAGTGGCAATAACAATTTTACGAACATGCCATTTGTTCTTGCGTAGAGTTTCGTATGCGGTAGTGGCAAAAGACATTTTAAGGACACTTCAAACAAATCTATCAATGTCAAACATAATCTTTTAATATAATAAAATTGAAATAAATTTTGAAAGCAGATGTTTAATTATTCAATAAATAATCATGTATTATTATGATAGACATTTTTCAAAAAAGGTTATTAGGGAATACACATGATTTTGATAAAAAGGTTTTGTTTTAAATTACTAAGTAACAATTTTAGAAACGCAATATTTAAAATTACCTGCACAAAGAAGCATGAAAATTAATAAACACTTTTTTAAAAAATAAACCTACTTCAATAAATAAATAAATTTAATTAAAAAATGAAGTCGGGTAATAACATACGGTATTAAAGTATAAAAAGTTTTTGCTTATTTAGTTATTAATATTTACTTGTTTAGCGCATATGTCAATACCCGACATTTTTTTATTAGTTTTAACTTTTAGCGAGTTTTATTTTTTTTAGTCGGTTTAAGTTTTTATAAAAGTGTTTTTTTGCTTCCTAATTTATTATAATTACTATTAAATCGGTAAACATATACTAAAAAACACTACCAGTACCTTTTTTAAGACTACATTTAAAAGCACAGGGACGTGCAGGGCCGGATTTATCCATATCAAACCTTTTCATATACAACCCAAAGACCAAAAAAAAATGTCCTTACTTTAATAAAACGACGAACTTTCTTGAAAAATGTTTTTCTTTTTAATTTCTTTCCTTTTTTTGTGTGGTGGAGGCCCTCTTGTAGAGCCGGCCCTTAGGAAACTGCCTATGTTGCCTATGCTTTAATCCGGCACTGGGGACGTGTATATTGATTGGCTTTGGCTTGGCAATGTCAATCAATCAAAATACACGCCTTTTACTGTAGTCTCTCTCTCTTCAGTTCGGTAAAAGAGTAATTTTTTTAAAGATGTAATAGCAATTTGTAATTTGCCCTCGTATTATTATAATATTTGTTTAACGTTACACCAATAGGTGGCGCTAGTACACTAGAATAAACATCCCTGATGTTTGAGCATATAGCAGAGAGAAAACAATAAGTCTAGTACCTTTCTCTTTTGCGATCCTCACTTGGTTTTTTTATGGGACCACCGCAAAAGTATTCTCTTTTAAATTAAAAAGAATTTTTAAAATATGTTCACAGTTACCGGAGTAATCGCGTAACAAACACAAAAAAAACATAAGCAGCGAATTAAAAACCTCCTCTTTTTTGAAGTCGTTTAAAGTAAACCAAATTAATTTTGACATCTAAAGAAAATAAATTGAATAATTAACCTCGTAAAATAATATAATAAATATATTTATCGTCCACATTAGGTATTGGCCATTAGTACCTTGTTATTAGTCAAACTACATTTTTTTTTAATTACCCAACCAAGGATCTCGGAAACCGCTTGTAGCTATAGAGGTGGTTAAATGAGGGGAAAATTGTGGTTTTAAAAGCTTAGTTTAAATTACTTTTTGTTTTGTTCAAAAAATCACGGCTTACCAGTTATTTTCAAAAAACGTTTTTCCACAAGTTTCTCTTTCTCTGAAGATCAGTTAATAATAAAAATAATAATTAATGGTTTAAAAAACTAAAAACACGCTTTTATATGCAACCGAACTAAAAATTAGAAAATAATTTTTCATTAAAAAAATATTGTCATTTCATAGTAAAAAGCGTGGGGTGCATTTTACTATTTTTTCATAACTTTTCCATCATAGATATTTGCAAATATAGTAATTATAACATTTAATATATTTATCACCCCACGCTTTTTACTATGAAATGACAATATTTTTTTAATGAAAAATTATTTTCTAATTTTTAGTTCGGTTGCATATAAAAGCGTGTTTTTTAGTTTTTTAAACTATTAATTATTTTTCAATTTTTAGTTTCTGCTACTCTTGACAAAATGGCGAAAAATTTTTTTAATGAACAAGAGTGGCAAATTTTAAAATTTTTCCAACAGATTGCAACTCACTAAAAAATTTCTTCTTCATTAGGTAGCAAAGTTTGAAATTTTGCCAACAGATGGCAATCCAGGCAATGTTTGGACCGTTGCCAATATATTGCAACCCACTAAAAATTTCTTCTTCATTTAAAGCAAATTTTTTTCCTGGCGATCCAAAAAAAGATAACGGGATACTGTTTGCAGATTATTGCATTGTCATGTTTCCTTAATACGTGTGCAAAGTTTCAAAGAAATCGAATAGCTGGAAGTTGGTTAAAATTAGGCTCAAAGATTCCGTTACATAGCCAGATAGTTACAACCCAAGTTAATAAAAAGCGTGTTAACGGCATTTATTAACTGTTATTGTTCATAAAAATTGAACACCAATGGTGCAACTAACCCTATTGTGTAAAAAAACTTATTAATTTTAATCGTTCATAAAAATTGAACACCAATGGTGCAACTAACCAAATTGTGTAAAAACTAAAAAATTCTTCTTCATTTAATAGCAAAGTTTGAAATGTTGCCAACAGATGGCATCCTAGGTGTTGTTTTTATAATATAATGGAATTTTTTTCCTGGCGATCCAAAAAAGATAACGGGATACTGTTTGCAGATTATTGCATTGTCATGTTTCCTTAATACGTGTGCAAAGTTTCAAAGAAATCGAATAGCTGGAAGTTGGTTAAAATTAGGCTCAAAGATTCCGTTACATAGCCAGCCAGATTGATAGATTGATAGATAGTTACAACCCAAGTTAATAAAAGCGTGTTAAAAAAGGAAGTGTAAATAGAAAACTTGTAGATAATTATTTTCTTAATAGGAAGATAAAATTCAATATTTAATGTATTACTTCGACATAAACTTGTATTTCTGTTTAAAAAAACATAGTTGGTTATGACATTTTTAAAAAGCCCTTTTATACGCTTTTTAACGATGCTCACCAAGATTACTTTAAACAAAAAAAACGTGGTTTTAAAAATAATTATTTTTGAAGTTGTTTTAATGTTATTTAGCACTAAACAGTTGAATGCCTAATTTAAATAAAATATTCAAATTGAACAAAATTCAGCGACGCGACGTACATATTTTTGGTTAGAAATATTAGTTCGGGAGTCACTTGAAACATGGCAGGACTTAATTAATTTATTAAAGTTGGCGCTAAATAAGCTCGTTAATAAAAACGTTTTCACTAAAGGACCTCGCCCAATCCTTATGGAAAATGGCTTTTGATTATTATTATTATTTGTCATATTTTGATATGTTGTAGATCTGGACTTCTTAATTAAATGTTCCTATGGGCACTACGTCCAATCGCCTCTAGTTTCAGAGTTATGGAGCCTCAAAGATGGATATTTGTTAAGTTAAGATTTGGAGTACATCCGATGATTTTATTTGTTTTCTATCTTACCAAAGGTTTTTCAAAACATTTTTTAATGCATCTCTATAGGGAATATTGTAAAATAGTAAAATATACAAAACACTTTTTTATAGAAGATTTCAGTGCGATCGGAAAATAGAAAATCGTTATTAAGTTGCCTAAAATGCACAAACTTACAAAATTGCCTTTTGAGAATAAAAAATGAACAAACGGTTAGAATTATATAAACACATTTTAGTACCGCAAAGAATACAGGGTGGAAATAACAAGGTGGTCTTCACGTGTGCTTTTACTATGCGATCTCTAGTACAAAAAATGTATTTTATTTTAAAAATTATTTTTACACAAACATGCCAAACATATGAAGGTATTTTATAGAAAACATTTAAAATTAAAAAAATTATACAGAGTGCAAAAAAGATTCATATCAAACGTGTGTTTTTTTTTAATGAGACACCCAGTATATAGGTTTATTGTTGGATTACAGAATTAACAATTAGTTAGGTTTCATAAGCGATTTGTATACCAAAAGTGTAGGGTTTTAAGATATTTAAGATTTTAAAAATTCATAACAAAAACAAAAGTTTAATATAACCTACCGTTTTTATCGTGGACTCTGTATATTATGTTACATTGCTAAAGTATAAACCCTTTTATCACCTACATTTCAATTTTTTATTAAACAGTTTAGAAACTAGATATTATTTCATAATCACAACCTATAGATGCAAATTATTCGCCTATTTTAAACGGAACGTCCTGTATATTATTCCATTCTTGGATTTTGGAAAAAATAAGGTAGGTTTCTATAGTGATTCCCAAATTAAAAATGTAAGGTTTATGATATATTTAAAATTTTGAATAAATTATGCCCTGTATATTTTGTAATTATTATAGGCATGTTAAGTTTTTTTTTTAATATAGGTTTTGTGCTAAATAAGCTTTAACTAGTTAATACATTTTTTGTCTTGCCCAAGTAGATAATATAAACTTAAGTGGCAGAGTAAAAGTAAAGTTCAAAAACACCTTGTTTTTTTTACCCTATATATTTCAAGGGTACTAAAATGTGTTTATATCTCTGGTGAACGTCTGCAAAACAATATTTTTAAAAATTAATAAAAATCTAATCGTTGGTTCTTTTCTAATTTTTAAAAATGTTATTTTTTGATTTTGTGCATTTAAAGGCAACTTAATAATTTCATATGTTTTAACGCCACTGCCGAAAAAATTCTTTATATAAAAGTTCTCTATATATTACACTATTCTACGATATCCCTATACGACTGCATTACAAGATGTTTAAAAAAGTTTTTAAAGAAAAAAAACATTATTAAAATCATCGGAGGTACTCGAAATCTTAACAAATATCCGAGCTTTGGCATTTGAACATTGTTCCCAAGAAAACATTTAATCAGAAAGTCGACATGTACAACATTTTTAAAAGAAATAACCATAATCCACTTTTTATAAAGATTGAGCGGACTCTCTACTTTTCCTTAAACTTTTTTCTTTTTTTATATACAATTAGGAAACATCTTGAATATGAATGTAAAGTATTTTTTTTACAAGCAATTTTTACTTACAAAAACTTACCTTTTAACTGGTATAGCAGTTGTAAATTTGAAAACAAGTTGATCTCCAGGCTGAGGAAGTAATCCCCAAAGAAAGTTTCACCCAAGTAAGCTCTCTTTAAAGTATACTGCTTATAATGTTTAATGCCGGATATAACTTCAGCCTCTGGATTACTATGTGGAAAGAAGAGCGCTACCTTACCAAACTGCTTATCCTGGAACAAAATGTGTACATAAAATTAACCGTTAAACAATTTGTTTTATGCTTAATTAAATAGGTATAAAGGGTGTAGCTCATTTTAAAAATAAAAGTTCATATAAACATAGGCCTTAAACCTCTCAACTTTTAAGCTACCGGGTGTTAAAATTTTAAGAAAAAAATCGTTTTCTTATCACAACTGTGGTTGATTTTTTAATGAAATTTGGCACAAACCAAGCAGCAATAGATTTTTTTACATAAAACATTTCTTAAATATTTTAACCAGTTGCGTCTGTACGGGGTAAATACTGAATATTTGTTTGCTTTTTCCCAAAATTAAAATCATTTTTGAAATCTTTATTTATTTTGCAACAAATTTGACTTTTTGACTTTTTGTTGTATTATGCATCCTTTTGCATAAAAAAACTAAAAATAGGGCACCAGCCTACTAGTTTAAAATAATTTTGCTATACCAAAAATTGAACATTAAACACGGTCTTTGTTTTTATTTACGCAAGAACGGTCCATTTGATAAAGAAAGTTTGTTGTTAAATAAATTGGAATAAAAAAAAAGTTTAAAAAAGCAATAACTATTATATATTTTTTAAAAATTTCCAGTATACATCCCGTACGGACGCTACTGGTAAAAATATTTTACAACACTTTCACATCAAAAATAGCCTATTGCTACTTAGTAGGTAGGTTCATGTTAAATTTTATGAAAATATCTTAAAGAGTTTTAAAAGTTATGATAAGTAAACGATATTACATTTATTCTTAAAACTTTGACACCCTGTAGCTTATAAGTTAAGAGGTTTAGGACATATGTTCATATGAACTTTCTTCCTAAAAAAGCTAAGGATCACACCCTGTATTTTTAGCCATTATTTAAATTACACCTTGTAAAGGGTAATTTTTAAGTTGGTTCTTTTCTTTTAAAACTGGATACAGTGAGGATATTAAAAGTCTTCTCCACATTATTTTTGAATCCAAAAGATTTCGAGATCGGGTAACATTTAAGTAAAAGAGTGTCATTTTAGCAACTTTTTGGCATAAAAATAATTTCGGTCATGTGGCCTAGGAATAAGGGGACACTAGCAACTTTTTTTTCAAATGGTGAGGGGGTTTTATATGTTTTTTAAATAAAAACATTTGTTTGAAAAAACCTATTTAACGAAA
This sequence comes from Listronotus bonariensis, assembly GCA_014170235.1. NCBI lineage: Eukaryota > Metazoa > Arthropoda > Insecta > Coleoptera > Curculionidae > Listronotus > Listronotus bonariensis. Next base: position 173,054 of record JACEGR010001194.1, on the reverse strand, counting down.
AGAAAATCTTTATTTTGTAAACAGGGTTTAAAATATATATACATTGTATTTAAAAACAACATTTTTGTCTTGTGATTGATACTCTTTTTTAAACCAATAATTTTTATCACAATTATTTTTTGTTTTAATAAATTTTTTTATGAAAGCTATAAAAATATTTTAAACATTTTTTTGGTTTCTTCGTTTTAATATGTTTCTTTAGTATTATGAGATATTATTGAGAAATTAAGCGAAATCACGAATTTTGTGCTTCTAAAAGCTTCTAATAACTGCAAACTAACCCAAGCTAAATATTGTAATTTTTAAAAGTATTCGGCTCCAAAATGCAAATAATGTAGAAATACAGTAATAAACATTAAATTAAAGATGTCCTATTCGATTTTTTTAAATTAAGGAAAGGGAATTTAAAATAACGTGTTTTATTAAATCTATCTAGGTTGTGACGCAGTTTAAACGGTCTTATACCCTAATCTAAATAACCTTTAGTGAAAAACAAATGATTTTGTTTTAAAGCGCCATCTCTAGGTATAATAAGTTAGAACAAAAAATAGGTTAAGCGTATTTTACCTTAATAATCAAATGATCCCTTAACGTCGATATCACGTTTATATTCATAGTAAAACTTTTAAAAACTATTTTTCTTTTTAATTATTTTATTAAAAAGTTGTTGTTTTGTCTGAAAATTTAAATTTTATATTACAGTGGCCCTAACAAAGTTAAATATGGCCTTGGTGGAGTATTAAATTAAAAAGCAATCTTGATGTCGCTTGGAAAATAATAATACCGCCAACGTAAAACTTTCATTAAACTTATAATTGATTAAATTTTCTAAAGAAAAACTGGATATTATTTGGTAAAACACAATATTTTCTCTTTATAAGAAAATACAAATTTTCTCAGTACCTACATTAAATTTCTTAATCGGTTAAACAATTGAGAATTAAATGGAAACAGATTTAATTTAAAGTTTCTCGGAGGACGATGCACTAGATATTTTTTTATGATAAAGCTTATGATTTTAAAATTTTAAACTCTGCTTATAAAATAATATTAAAATGTTAGAGTAGGTTTATTTTCTAACAATGTTATCTTTTCAATAATTCCAATTTCTTAGCCTTTCATTATCTCTATTTTTAACTGATACACTAGCTAGCGTATTAATTAAAAATTACATAGACTCACAAAATAAAAAAGGTTTGTGCTGGGTGTCGGACAAAAATTTTCTTACATATTTTTTGCCGCTGAACACGAATCTGAAGTAAAAACTGGAGGTTAAACTGCAAAAAACCAAATTGCGGGGGCCAAGGGGCACTAGCAATTTTTTATTGAAAGGGCGGTTATATGGCACCTATTTTAAAGGCCCTTTGATACTTTATTTAACGCCACTTTGTTGTTAAAAATCAGCACAGCCGTTCCAGACTTACAACCATTTGAAATTTGGCTTAAATACTATACAAATAGTGCTATTTTAATGGTATTGGCCTGAAAGTCTGGAACGGCTGGGCCGATTTTCAAAAACAAAGTGACGGTAAATAGAGTATCAAAGCGCCTTAAAAATGAGATGCTACATAACCCCCCGTTCAGTAATAAAAAAATCTAGCGGCCCCTTGGCCCCCGCAAATCGGTTTTTTGACGTTTAACGTCTAGTTTTGACTTCACATTCGTATTTAGGAGCAAAAATAAATCAGAAAATCCGATACCCAGCACATACCACTTTTTTATTTTGTGAGACAGACTAGGTGTTATACAAAATCTTACGTTAAATGCAGTGTGTCCATGGATGGACCTAACTCTGTAGTAAGATGGCAAAACCCGATATGTCACTTTCTACTTAATACAATAAGTAATTAGTTTTTTCACATTAGTTGCAAAATTTAAATACTGTACTGAAATTGTGATTTTTCAGGATGCATCAAAGTTAAAAATATCTTTTCCGAAAATTTTACTAAATGTTACATATTGGGTTTTGCCATCTTACCACAGAACTATCCCTGTATATTTTTTACATCTTATATTTTTAAAAGGTTTTTTTGTACACATTTTTGCTTCCTCTGAAATGCCAAAAGATATAATAAAAATGTCCTATGACATACTCTCAATATCACGAAAACATTATTTTGAAAAATAAAAAATGATAAACAAATATATTTTTAAAACTACTTAATTAAAAACGATTTAAAAGCAATTAAAATGCTTTTTTTCTATGACCTATAATTACTTGGAAAAACAAAGTTATAAATTAAAATAAATGAGTTTTTCAACTTTATTTATTCAACAAAAAGGTACTACTAGTTTTTTTAAACAAGTTACAAAAAATATGCCAAACAATTTTTTTAAATTTGCCAAACAATTTTTTTTAATTTGCCAAAAAAAAATTGTAATTTAGAATTTTTCTGCATATTATAAGACGATTTTTTACCGCTTTTATTTTGAAAAAAACATTTTTTCCATTAAATTTTAAAACACATTTAACTTATTTTTTAAAGTTAACCCCAATTTTTCATATAAACCATAACCAATGGGCAAAAAATATTAAATACTTTTAATTACTTTTTTATGCTATTAAATTTGATAGTTTATAATATTTTTTAGATTTTTTTATTTTTTGAAATAATATTTTCGCGATTATGAACCACCCTGTATATCCGCGATATTTTTTATAACGTTTGACATTTTACAAGAAGCAAAACCTAATAATATTTTTTTTCGAAATATTAAAAATACGAAAAATAAAAGTATAGTTAAGTAGATTAATTGGCACATTTTATTTTATTATAAAAAAATGGTCTTAAAACATTTATAGCATTAACTAATTTTAATTACAAAAAAATAAGTTTAAAAAATATTACTTTTCTTTTGAAAATATTATATAAAAAAGTACTTTACCTTTAGGAGCACGTGTAACAGATTGGATATCATTGGTATTGGAACTTTGGATGTTTATTATTTTTCTTATTTAAATTAGATCTTATTATACATTGGTAAAAATCTTATAAAAGGAGCTTTTTAAAATTTTTAATCATGTCCGCAACTTTGCTTTCCATTTCAAAAGTGCGAGTTTATGTCCTGGTTTAAAAAGAATTATTATAATAAATATTAAAATATACTTTTTTATCATTATCTACCAGTCTTCTATTTACACTTTTTTATTTCAATTAATAACAGAGCAACAGGAAAAATAGTTAAAAAATAATGGTTTTTACACAATATCTAAGTAAGCCATATTTTTTGTTAAATCAAAACATAATAAAACTAATCTCTAATTTATTAGTTTGATATATTTTTTTTATCAAAAAAATTTTGATGTATATTTTTTTGTTTTACATTAAAACTTTTAACAATCTTTTTTAATATGCCTTTTACTTTTTAAAAATATATACCTCAACAATTGAATAACCTTAATTTTGCCCTTAGTAAATAAACTTTGTAATGCTTTAAAATGAAAACATTTACAAAGCTCTTATAAGCCTAAAAAACTTTTTCGAATCCCTGTTTACTTTGTTCATTGTGAAAAGTTTTTGGAAAAATATGTTCTGGTTATATGTTTTTATCATATTTTAATACGAGGTAACTCTTTTCAGGTTCTTTATATTTATACAAGGTATATTATAAAAATAATTCGCTACAGATCCAGAGCCTATACAGTGGCGGACTTAGGCATGTTGGCGCCATAGGCCCAATTTAATTTACCGCCATTTTCGAAAAAATAAATTTTATTATCTCTGGTATATTTGTTTAAATATGGCTTTATTCAATTAAACTACAATGTATTAGTAAAGTTACTAAACAGTACAAATAAATAAGAGATAAACTTAATACTGATTAATAATAAACCTTTTTTTTTTCAATATTAATCAATTTGCAAATTGCATCTTAAGTTTACTTAAGACTATAACAGAATGAGTTTAAGAAAAACAACTAAATGTTTGCGTAACTTACTTACTGCTACAATAGCATTTTTGCAGGATCTGAAATCTACATATGCTCCATCGGCGCGCATGATTTCGAGAGAGATGATGTTTGCTTAACACTTTAAACTTTTAACACACCATTACTATGGATTTATACAGTGTGTCTACGTATGTAGGCGTCATAGTCATATGGAAAACTGTTTTCTTATTAATTTTACGACAACAGTGAGTCCTTTTAAAAGGTTCTCTTAACCCTAAAAAGGCAACCACCATGTATGTAAATTGTAAATATAACTCATTTACGAGGTTTTACCAAAAAAATATAATTTTCTGCTCAAGAGTCAAGTACCTGTGTTTTTGCTAATATCAAAAATTGTTATGTAAAAAGATACTGACAAATATAATGTCTTTTAAATATAATTTTTTATTTACAGTAAACATATTTTTATATTTTTTGCCATAATGGTGAAAATATAGGTTTGTATAGGGTGTTTACAACTATTCGACAAATTTTAAGGGCTTATTCTACACAAAAAAATATAAAAAAAACTTCATAAAAATAATGTATCTAAACGTTTTAGTTTTTAAACTACAGGGTGTTTACACATTTAAAAAAAAATAAGAACTAACCAAAACTCAATTTAATTTTTCAAATTTAATTCCTATTTAATCTTATACGAGATATGTCAAAGAATATAAATTTTGCTTAAGAGTAAAGTACTTTTTGACAAAATAAAAAGAGTTATAAAAAAGTTGTTTAGAATTAAAAAAAAACGTGTATAAATGTGCAATTACAGCATTTTATCATAAGAATTTAAATTTGTTAATTACTGACTTTTTTTCACTGCAATTGGCAAATTTGCCATATTAATTGCAATTTTACAAATACAAACTTATTTTGAAAATTTATTGTCAAAACAGTAGTGAAGCAAAAGTTATATTTTTTGACATATCTCTTATGAGATTTAAAAAAATGATAATTGCATATCGATACCGAAATTTGCAAATCGGCTAACTCCATTTTCACAAAATTTTAAGCAGAGCACAAAAGTATTTTAGAAATAATATTAAAATAACTTAAATTTGGCCTTTTTAACCATTTTTTAGTGGATAATTGATTTCAAAATTATTTTAAATGAAGAAACTATAAAAATTCTTTCGGGTTTATATTCTATAATAGTCCAAGAAACTACCTCTTATTTTGAAGGAAAATGGACAGCCGATTTTCAAATTACAGCATCGATATGAAGTTTTAGACCATGCAGAACTTTTCATAAAGAATAACTTTTTTTCTAAAATGAATAATAAAAGGCTTTTCCATATGGTTTCAACTTAATCAGGTACACTGTATACTTGGGTGACTATAAGAAGATATTACCCCAGTCGACAGACAGTTTTGACACCTACAACCTCTTGACAGAAAAACATTTTTATGTAGGCCCATGGTCCGATAAAGTTCAATATTTCTGTTATTTAACTATATATGAAAAAAAGTCTTATATAAAAATTGTAGGGTTTCTAAATAGGCATGTCTTGAGATCTTGGCCATGTTATAAGAAATATCCTGTATAAGATCTAGTGAATTTTCTTTTAATTATATTTTTCCGTTGTCTTTTGTGTTTTTAAACATTTGGCTCAGAATTCATAAAAACTAATTTGTTTCCGTTTTAACCTTATTTTCGGGTATCCTGTTTTTACTAAAGCTTCAGTAAATTTAAATAGGGTACCATATGCAAAATTTTATGCTGAATCCGATCCTGTAAACAAAAATGGGAGTTACAATTTAAAAAAAAACTAGCCTTTTCTCCATAACTCCTATTTTGGGACATTCTGTATACATCAAAGTATTTTTAAGACATGCACGTCTGAAAACCCTACAACTTTTATAAAAACTCTTTGTCATATCTCTTTAAACAACAGAAATATTGCACTTTCTCGGAGAATTAAGTCACCCGGTATTTAATAGAGAATGTATTATTATATTGGTGCATTTTGCAAAAATTAAACCACTTTTAGTTGTGCCACCCGAACTGCAAAATGTGTATCATTACATTTTAAATTAGGAAAAGGGAAAAGTTTCAAATTTGGCAAGACTAAAACTATTTATTTTGTTTAGATAAAGATTTAAACATTTTTTAGCATAAACGTAAAATCATTTTATGAAAGAAAGTGTTTAAAGTCTTTAAAGCTTTGTAAAGTTTGTTGTTCAAAGAGGTGCTACTCTTTGTCTGATTCTGATGAAATTCATAGTATTTCCTAAAGAAAATTTCGTTGTTAAAAAATAAATAAACATTTAACCTTTTGATCTGCTTGTATATTTATTTAAGTATAATCGTTGCAAAGATCTAACATTACTTTTAAGTATTTTCGTGTACCCATCTTTTTCTATATTTAACCAGCGAAAATAAAAGATTATTCGTTCTACAACTCTTTTTTTTTTATGTATGTATAGCGTGTCCCATTTTTTTTTGCAACAGCAGGGTATCTCAGTTATTATTAAAGATAGACCCTTGCGGTTTCGCAAACCTAAGCGACTTTTTTGTAAAACAAATGATGCCCTAAACAAAGCCATCATGGCCATCTTAGTTTCTAAGCTACAGGGCATTTTTGAAAATTTTGTATTTTTAGGAACCCGTATCAAAAAGGTAAAAACGGATTTTTATATTAATCTTTCACGTATAATATTTTTGTTTTGAAAATATTGACAAAATATGTTTCTTTTTAATAGAACACCCTGTATATTAGTAAAAACACAAATTTGTCTTTTTACAAGCTTTTATAAAAGGTATAACACTGTAGGTAACAACGACAAAATTCCCATAGTCAACTACCCAATATTTACATTTACATCCACAATTTTGCAGTAGGCCATGCAAACAAATCAGTTAACATTATTTTTATTGACTTGATTATTGTATTGGTAATTACGTTACGAATTTCAAAATTAAATTTAGCTATTTCATTTAGGTATGTTTTTCCTTCTGTACATAAATCGAGGTACTTACACCTACACGAGCAACATTAATAATTTGTAAATAGTTTTTTAAATAATTGTCTTCATTTATTATTAGCATAATATATTTAGTTTATTCTTGATTCGGAAAACATTAAACAAAACAAGTATTGCTATGGGTTAAAAGGTAAGAACCCACAGTTTTAACAAAATAATGTGTTTTATTAGTTAGAAATTTTAGTTAATATAATATATTAATAGGTGTTTTTAAATAAGAAATAATAAAAATTAAATTTTCTAACAAAAATTAAAAAATTATTTATTAAAAACCATTTACTAATGAAACATTTTGCACAAGAAAGTTCTACTTATCTAGAATTATATAACAGAAGAAAAATTATTATTAAGTTTTAAAGCAAAATCAAAATTTAAAAGTGGTGAAGTTAGCACCACTACAGTAATCAAGTCAATAAAAAAAAGTGGTAACTGATTTGTTCTGCATGGCCTACGGCAAACTTTTGGATATGAAATACTATGAAAATTGGGAATTTTGTCGTTGTTTATAAAAGTAAACCTATAGTGTTTTATATTTTAAAAGCTTGTAAAAAGGCAAATTATTTTTGACAATATACAGAGTTTTTCTTTTTAAAAAACTCAACATTGGTCAATATTTTAAAAACAATAATATTTGGAATAAATCTTACTACGCCACTACATTCTACGAAAAAAATTAAATGAAAGTCAGTTTTAACCTTTTTAATACGTTATCAGCCAACTGACATACAAGGGGCTACTTAAAAATGCAAATTTTTAAAAATCAATTTGTGGGTCAGAAACAAACTTTTGTCCAAATACTAAGTGGAGTTGTAGGGCTTTTTGAGGTATTAGAATTCTTAATAACAAAAAAAACTATAGGCTTTTTCACTCCACACTAATACATTTATCATAATATTAAACCTAAAAAAGTAAAATCGGCTGGTAAGATATGTGAATACTAATTTATAATAACTAAACATTTTTAATTGCCGCTGTTAAGTACGTAGACTATATGCCCACTAGAGGTAGTATTGCCACTCTGAACAAACAGCTAATTTTGGATAAAGGGTAATAGAAAGTGTATGTTCACCAATTAAATAATAATATTAAAGGTAAAAAAATAAACTCGAGTATTAACATATGTGAATACTAAATTATTATACCTTAGCATACTACATTTAACCAAACCTAAATTATCTTTAGTCCATGAAAGAAAATTACGTTTTGTAAGAAGTCACTTTAAAAAATAAATAAATAAAAATATGTATAAAGGAAATAATAGCAAAAATAGTCGCAATGTATGCATAAAATACAATACCTGTTAAAATTACATATCAAAATTAAACCAATCAGTTATTATTACAGTTACTAAATATATCTACAACAAAGACTCAATAAATATTGCAAAAAACCTGATAAATCATTTGACAAGAAACAATTAAAATTTATAACCTAAAATACTCGGGCAGTATCCCTTAGATACACACTGGACGTCCAACCTTGATACGCACCCAGGTCACCATAATACGCACCTATAGAAGGCGGACACTATACTAAATGACTTAGTGCTTTGAACTAGGAAGGTACTAGGGAAGGCATCTTACCAAACAAAAGGGGTCCACGTAACATTGTTTTGAAGATAGAATGTATCTCTCAGATAAGGCGCGACCAACGGAATGTTAAATACTGTATAATTTTATTGTGTTTTAAATTTTTTCTTTATTTACTTGAAACACTTGAATTTACGATTTATGTATGTTGTTTTATACAAGGTCATTTGAAAATCAGTCATAAAACATTGGCAGTGCCTCTGCATGATAAAATAATGGTACAGGTTTTAGTTTTTTAAAAATATTAACGATTTTTGAGTTACCACTCTTTAAAGTTCAATTTTTAAATGCTTGTTTTTTAAATTGTTTGCTTAAGCAAAAAGGTATATGACTCATATTTAAATATTATAGACTAATTTTATTAAACAAACTAAGTCGATTAAGCTTTTGCTCTACGCATTCTAGTAATAGCTCACATTGATTGACTGTCGCTATAGAGTTTTTTTTATCATGTAGAATTTTTGTCCTAGATCTAATAATCGACTTTTAAATCCCTCTGCATTCCACTTTTATTACAGACAATAGTAGCAAAGGATATATCATACCCATTTGCATGTTAATTAAAACGCATTATTTTTCTACAGGAGACAGACGCTCATTGTTTATGAAGGAATTAAAATTCTATTCGACCTATTATTTTGTTATTCCTTTAAATTAGGCAAATAAACAAACAAAAAGATTATTGTAAGTAATAAATAACAACGTGAAAATTCATTACTTTGCAATAGACGATATGCATTTGTTTATAACTTATAATAATAAACAACTTCTTTTTTTTCATAGTTTATTTGTTTAGTGTGTCTATGGTGTAATTTTCAATATTACCTTTTTTATTTTTAATCTTAGAAAAAAATTAACTTAATCAAAATTGAAGAGCATTTAATTTGTAGCAAAAAATGTTTTATATATTTTTGTGTGACCAATAGTTTTTCATATAAATAATAAAAACCGTTTGCACCCCTTTTTAAGATGGAACCCGCAGCAAAAGGGTGGCGACCCCACAAACTTGAATTTTACTTTACTTTGAATCCCCGTAATAATTAAAAAATTAAATTGCGCCCTATAAATATGAACCCAAAGGCTGGAAAAATGTACATTTTAATGGACTAGTAATCAAATTTTATTTTAAAAAATAAAAAAAAGAAACATTCAAGAAGTTGTGTATTTTCATTTCTAATAACCCCTAATCCGTAAGCTATATTAATATGTAATATGATAATGATGTAATGCCTCAGCTGCACGTTCAGAAATAATAATGGTATTAATGTAGCTTATCAGTATTCCATTAATATACAAAATAGGTTATCTTGTTCCAATTATAGAGCCATAGTATAATGTTAGCAATTTACTATAAATACGTTAAACTTCGTCGGGAAATTACATTATAGCCTTTGAAAACGTAATTATTATAAAAAAATCCCCTATATGTTAGCTATTGTTCGCAATAGAAAAAAGGTGTAATGTACGAAACTTGAAGATAATTTTTATAAGGAAAATATATAATCCGACCTTTAACGGTATATTTATTTTTTTAGCTATGACATAAACTTGCATAAATTTAACTGAAAACCATGGTTTGGTATGAGATTTTTACGAAGGCTTTTTTATAAGTTTTTTTAACCATGTGTTCCAAGATATACTCTAAATAAAGAAATAAAGTAGTTTTGGACATTATTATTTTTTAATTTCCTTTTTCCATTATTTGGCTCTAAAAAATTAAACTGGTTTTATTGACAGTGGCCTCCAAGATTATAAACGATCTTTTATAATTCGGCTATTTAAAAAAAAAAATTTATGCACTTTGAGATATTTTAAACAGAAGATATTAGAAATATATGTTTATATTTTTAAATCTTTTTAAATGTTTAACGATTAATTCAGAACATTTTAAATGTGTCATTTGGGTTTAAAAACCAATATCAAATTAATGGAAATTATTAGAGTTAACAATTAACAGCCACAAATAAAATTAGTATAAATTAATTTTGCTACTTAATTTACTAAAACATAATTAGGCTCCATTTTTTCAGCATTTCTTTTTTGCCTAATTTATATCGGTATCTCTATTCTTAAAAAGAAACAATTTTTTTTAAAGAAAACAAAGCACATTTATTTATGATGTTTGTAATACATATACGCTATAATGCAAACATATTGGGGAAACTTAAAATTTGGATGGTCATATAGAAACTAATTAAAATAAATACCTATAACAAATGTAGAATTTTCTCAAGGGTCTTTTAAAGATTTTTTTACTAGTGATATAATATACAGGGTGTTTCTTTATATCACACTTTTGGTCGTGGCCTGAATATCTTAAGAGATAACAAAAATATGATTATTGATTTGAAAACTACGAAACCAATTTAACAAATTAATATTTGTATTTATTTTTTTATCATAAAAAATAAACATTTTAGGGAACGTGTAAAAGTATAACTACAAAATTTGTGTTTCCTTTTGGAATAAAGATATTGATATAAATAAAAACAAATATATTAAAATAAAGATAGGGCTTTAAAAGCCAATACACTGGTAAAAAATTTGACGTTAAATTATTCCACAGGGTGTTCAAAAATTTGGTTCTACCCTGTATAAAAACTAATTTTAAAAAACTTTTGCAATCTCCCATAATAAATAATAATCTGTATGGAAGAAGTTAGTGTACCTACTACAAGTCGAAGTAAATACTATGGTTTTTTCTAAGGGTTTAGTAAGGAAACATTAAAGTAGATGCTTCTTAATATAGTATAGTGTATCTCAAAGTATATCGCTTTGGTTTTTGACGGCAGTACTCCAATATACCTGCCGACAGCAATAAAACAGCGGATCAGTAGCTATTAAAGGGCAGAACATTAGGGACGGACTCTAATAATATAAAGATTTATAATTTATTGTTTATTTTAGTAGGTATAATCTTAAAATTACATTAAGAAATTAAATATATGCAAAGTTTTAATAATTATACATAAATTTATAACTATATTATCATACGTAATCTTTGATTTTACTTGGTTCCACAAATGTTCTATGGGGTTAAACATACAGTGATACGGAGAAAGACGTAAGACAGTATGCCCAGCCTGTTCAGCCAAATTGTCACATACATATTGTTTTTTAATTGCATATGAATGTAGGACTTCCAAAAGTTACGCTTTTTTGTAACTGAATTCAAAATAAATATAATTTTCTAACAAATATTCCTGGATTTCAGTTTTTGAACTTGATGAAGCTGGTGCTTTGTGTAGCAGACGGCTGTGGTAGCTTGCGTTATCCATGACAATAACACTGTTGTTTGGAATATTTTTTAAAAGATAATTTTGAGACCAGTTTTCAAAAGTTCTGCGCTTGTATCCTCGTGATAATCCAAGCTAGAATCCTTAATATTCTTTGCAGACAACAGCAAGCAGTTTGGGACAAATCCGTCTTCTGAACCAGCGTGTATTATGGTAATGCGTTTTCCTTTATTTGAAGGTGCTTTCGTCTGACAGTTTTGACTGGAATCCACCCATCCTTTGGATACTGTGTCGTGTGTATCGAACCATGTTTCATCAAGGTAAATTATGGATCTGTTTTCTAACCTATATCTTTTAATTTCTTGAAGGTAATTAAATCTCCAAGTGAGTAATCTGTGCGATTCCATTACTACTTCTCTTTTGTCTATTTTGCGGTATTTAAATCCCATTTTACAAACAACTCTATGGAGGGTGGCACGGCTAATATTTATATTAGTGTCGTCTTCTTCTAGCTTCGTTTTCAGTTTATCCAAGGTAGGAACAACTCCGCTTTCATAAAGACAATATATTTTCCTTCTTATTAGGTCTTGATCACTATTATCTATACGGTGAGATCGAAAATCAATACGCTTTTTTCTTTTGTTCAATTCTTCACTATTATTAATATCCCTTATCTACGAGATTGGAGATTTTGTAAGTAGACAGGTTTCTTTTAAAGCTTCTTGTTTAATAAGTCCCCTACTGAAGTTTCATACACATTTTTTACAACCTGTTTTTCATCTAATGACAAATGATTTCGACGCAATATACTTATATGTATTCTCGTAAAATAACTTTTTCGAAACGCACAGTAAAAACGGTTATTCAATACTAGAACTAAAATATTAGCAGAAATATTTATATAAATGGTCAAGATATAATTATACCTGGCCCACCCCTGTCATTATTAACTCATAGGTTTGCCCAATAACAATAGGTCATAAATCTTTAAAGGTTTATTGTGGTATTGCCCGTCAAAAGCCAAAGCGATATACTTTGAGATACACTATACCTCCTTCATTTTTATTTATACCACCCAATGGGTGTTGCTGATTTTTCTTATTAAGGCCTATAGAAAATAGCGACGTATTTACTTCGACTTGTAGTAGGTACTTTTATTTAAAGTAAATACTACGAATGCCTATACTTGTAGTATGAGCACCTACTTAATATTTATTCATACGACCCAATGTACTAAAACGCGTTCATGTTTCGCTGCTTTCCGTCGCTACTCGCTGTGTGCCGGAAGCTTAATACCTATACTTAATTAACGCCCGAATATTTTCCTGTAATCTAATACTTTCTACTTTAGTTTTTAGGGCTTTTAAAACCAAATTTGTTTCAAAACCTTTCAAACGAAATTCCATGTTAATATTACGTCTACATTCTATTCCAAATGTCTAAGTTTATATCAGAAGTGACAGATTCAAAGGTTTTTGTTAACTTTGTGAAACTTCTCTTGTATTCAAACTCTATCTTGTTTACTCCTTTGAATCTAGCTATATTGTTATTTTAACGAAATTTTCCCTTGCTTTTACATGAGCGCTTAAATCAAAAGTAATTAGGTTTATAGGCTTCTTTGGTTTGATTAGTTTTGTGTGTGTGTTTCTAAAACTTTTTTTTTACTTGGTTTTTTGCGTATAAGAAAATAAAAAAAACTTTATACCGACTTTATATTTGGGATTTATTACGATACGCGATTTAGATTAAGAAACACAATATTGATATTTATAGAAATTACCCGATTTTGGTTGGTGTCTCCCGCTAAAAACGCATGTTTATAAACAAGACATAAGATAAAAATAAAATATTGGACATTATAGTCTAATAAGCCAAATAAAACAAATAATGGTTAGTTGCTAGTCTTTCAAGTTTTTATTGGAACACCCTGTATATTTTATCACCATTAAAAATATCTTTTAAAATCCTTTATAAAAAATTTCACATGTGATATATTCAATTTTCATAGTTTCGCAAATATGGCCATCTTTAGGAGTTTGATGAGAAAATAGATTTTTGCATGAATCACCCCGTATATTGTATCGTCATTAAAAATATATTTTAAGAGCTTTAAGAAAACATTGAATTTTATATGCCTATCTTTTATATGTAGTTTTGAAAATATAGTCATTTAAAGCTACAAAATATTTCCAAAACTATAAGGGATAGACATATCAAATTTGAGTATTCTCTGTAAAGCTCTTTAGAATCGTTTTAATAGTGATACAATCATATAGAGTGTTTTATAGAAAAATATAGTTTACTTTCTGAGGATGGCCATATTTCCGAAAACTTAGAAATGGGATATATGACTGTAGACTTTTAAAAGTATTTTAAAGATCATTCTAATGGTCATATAATATACAGGTTGTTCCCATTTAAAAAACAAAATGTATTTTTTGTATATCTTAAAAACCCGATTGTTAATTGTGTTTTCTAATCTTTTATTTCAAAGAGCATAAAATGCTACTAGTTTGCTAATTAAACTTTTTCGCATTTTGATTTTTTTTTTAAATAAAAAAAAATGCAACGTGTGTTGCCTATAGAGCGGAGGAATATTACATCAAACGCAGTATCGGTAGCTTTTGGTCGGTACAAACTGCACAACCTTACTTGTTATATTTTTCGGCAGTAAAAACTGCATCATTTCACTTTTTTTTTTTTTTTATGATCCTCTGGTTACTAAGTCGCTTTCGACACTTTATTTTAAATGTTTGATTGTCTCTGTTTTCTAGGACTAAAAACATATTTTTAATGCCAGTTTAAAATAAAAGTATTTGTCGACTGCACTTTGCAATTTTTCTAAGCAGCATTTTCTTTAACGCGTTAACATACAAGTTACCCTTTGATCAATAAGTTTCAAGCGATGTCGAGGGCACAGTTAGTATTTAAGTGGATAGATCGCTTAGTAACGCCGTGTGCCCTTGATTTTTAATATGGAATATAGTAAATTAATAAACTAATATTAAAAAGGCTAAGCTAAATTTTTACCAGTACCTACGGGTAGAGATGTTGTACTATAACAATTTCACATGACCTTTTCTGCTAGTGACCCTTCGGTTGCTAAGATCTTATGTTAGCATTTTTTTCTGGTTTTGTTGCCTATTTTCTTACTATAAAAATAAAATGTTTGTTTGCCAATGTAATTTTTTCCATGAGGTAAATAGCGCCTAAATGTAACTGCTACTAGAGTCGTCGAAATTCGACCCATTTTAGAAAGAACAAAGTTTGTGTTGGTTTGGCAATTCTTGCGACTTTGTAATCAAACAATTATGTGGCTGTTAAAAAATATATTTACTTATCTCCTCCTGCAAGGACATAAATACTGCGGTAAGACGTGCCCAAAATAGCGGAAGCGATATTTACAGAATTTTCTGATTTGTTGTGGTCAAAACTAACTGCAACAAGATCAAGCAAAATATGACAAACAAATGTCAAAGTGCACTAGGAACGTTTAAAAAGCATTTAAAGAGGCGCCTAATTTAAATCGCTAATAACTCCCCCGTCAAATTCGACGGAGTTCAATATAGTTTTTATACAGTGCATTTCTTTAATGTTCCCTCCTTTTATTTTTTAAACGAATCAATTTAAAAAATAAAACTTTAAAATATGAAATTAATACATAAATACTTTGTTTTGGAGTAAACTTGACAGATAAAAATTTCATGATGGTGGCTGGGCGCCATCTCGTAAAAAAAATTGGGTCTTGTGACACATCATTTTAAAGCTTTAGACAAGTACTTTACAACCCTAAAATATAAAATCAATACCTTCACCCAATACAAAATGGCGACACAAACAAAAAATACCTAAATACCTGATTTGAATGGCCCTATTTTTGAAACTAATAAATTTAGATGTACCTAATATAGAATTTTCTTAAAATCTCTTTTAAAGATCTTTTAATGGTGATACTGGTAATAATATACAGGGTAGGAAAATATATATATATATATATATATATGGTAAAGTTCTTTGGGCATATGGCTCATCAAAGACTGTAAAAATTAATAAATAAAAAATACCCTGTAAGAATTCGGCTACTATGGTTGGTTGTTTAAAAATTACGGAGTCTTCAAAAGAAAATGGAATACCCTGGGCCCGACCAAGACGGTGACACCTGTTTCGTCTTCGTTAAGACTTGTCAAACCGCTTCAGGTCGCTAGACGCCTTGATGAAGCCCCGACTGACTGTAAATATTCTTTCCGTATTTCAGAACTAATAAATACAGACAGCGGTGCCATCTCACCAAGAAATTTAAAAACAACCAGCCATAGCATTGAGAGGTTAAAGGTGGTAGGTAAAAAGTGCGCCATCTAGTTGTATATGGCGAAAGTTAAAAATGCAACATACTGTTATGCCAACAAACCATATGGAAACTGGCCGCCCATCAGTCTGCGGGTTTGCAGAATTCGGATGAGTAGTTTTGCCAAAACCAGGTAGGTGGCGTACAGCAGTGACTGAAAAATATGATAAAAATCATATTGAAAGCAGTATTTTTCACCCAAACTGCGATATAATATAAAAGTGAATGGTTCTTGAGCCTTGATATAAATACATTAATAAAAGGTAAAGTTCTTTGGGCATATGGCTCATCAATGACTGTAAAAATTAATAAATAAAAAATACCCTGTAAGAATTCGGCTACTATGGTTGGCCAGTTTACATATGGTTTGTTGGCATAACAGTATGTTGCATTTTTAACTTTCGCCATATACAACTAGATGGCGCACTTTTTACCTACCACCTTTAACCTCTCGATGCTATGGCTGGTTGTTTTTAAATTTCTTGGTGAGATGGCACCGCTGTCTGTATTTATTAGTTCTGAACGACGGAAAGAATATTTACAGTCAGTCGGGGCTTCATCAAGGCGTCTAGCGACCTGAAGCGGTTTGACAAGTCTTAACGAAGACGAAACACGTGTCACCGTCTTGGTCGGGCCCGGGGTATTCCATTTTCTTTGGAGACTCCGTAATTTTTAAACAACCAACCATAGTAGCCGAATTCTTACAGGGTATTTTTTATTTATTAATTTTTACAGTCTTTGATGAGCCATATGCCCAAAGACTTACCTTTATTAATGTATTTATATCAAGGCTCAAGAACCATTCACTTTTATATGTATATATATATATATATATATATATATATAATATATATATATATATATATATATATATATGTTAGTTCGTAGAGTTTCACGGATAGATGAATATGTAGAGTGATCATTCCGGGAGTATATCCGTTGGTCGTTTGTATTACTTGTGGAATTTTGCAGACGTTTCGCCAAGATCACGCTGGCATTTCAATGCTATCTAACTGGTGTCAGATGATTGACTGAGGCTTTTCTCTGTGGTGGTCCCTTTTATACGGTTGCGTGATCGAAGATTGTACCGCGTGGTTGGTTTCGGTGTTTGCTCCGTGTCAGGGATGTGTGCACTAGTCCGTGGCGCGTCGTCATGTGTTGTTGGTTGTGCTATTTCAGTTTTCGTGGTATGAGGTTTTCCAAGCTGCTGGTAGGTGTAAGGTATCATCCCTTACATTAAGTTCTCCACTCTTTGAATTTCTATTGATTCGCGGATTAGCCTTGTTTTGTGGTGGTTAATATTTGCTACTTGTTTACAACTGCTGAAGTCTATGTTGTGCCCTGTTTCTAGGGTGGTGTTGAAATAAAGCAGATGTCATTTGTTTATTTCGTATGGCTAGTTTATGTTCTTCTAGCCTAGCAGAAATTCTTCTGTTTGTCTGGCCTATATAGGTTTGATGGCAGGTGCCACATGAGATGATGAATTTAGATATATATCTCATGTGGCACCTGCCATCAAACCTATATAGGCCAGACAAACAGAAGAATTTCTGCTAGGCTAGAAGAACATAAACTAGCCATACGAAATAAACAAATGACATCTGCTTTATTTCAACACCACCTAGAAACAGGGCACAACATAGACTTCAGCAGTTGTAAACAAGTAGCAAATATTAACCACCACAAAACAAGGCTAATCCGCGAATCAATAGAAATTCAAAAGAGTGGAGAACTTAATGTAAGGGATGATACCTACACCTACCAGCAGCTTGGAAAACCCTCATACCACGAAAACTGAAATAGCACAACCAACAACACATGACGACGCGCCACGGACTAGTGCACACATCCCTGACACGGAGCAAACACCGAAACCAACCACGCGGTACAATCTTCGATCACGCAACCGTATAAAAGGGACCACCACAGAGAAAAGCCTCAGTCAATCATCTGACACCAGTTAGATAGCATTGAAAATGCCAAGTGTGATCTTGGCGAAACGTCTGCAAAATTCCGCAAGGAATACAAACGACCAACGGATATACTCCCGGAATGATCACTCTACATATATATATATATATATATATATATGTATATATATATATATATATATATATATATATATATATATATATATATATATATATATATATATATATATATATATATATATATATATATATATATATATATATATATATATATATATATATATATATATATATATATATATATATATATATATATATATATATATATATTTATTTAATGTAACACCCTGTAACACTCTTAAAAGATATTTAAAGAGCTTTTAGAATATACCACATTAGGTACATCCAACAATTAGTTTTCGAAAATATGGCCATTCAAATCGGGTATTTAGGTAATTTTTAAAGTGCCACCATTTTGTAATAGGCAAAGAGTACTGACCTTATATTTTAGGGTCATCAAGTACTTGCAAGAGCTTTTGAATGATGTGTCACGCAGACCCCTTTTCTTTAATTATTTTTACAAGACGGTGCCAAGCCACCATCTTAACATTTTCATTTGTCAATTTTACTCTAAAATATAGTATTTATGGGATAATTTCATATGGCAAAATTTAAATTTTTAAATTGATCCGTATAAAAATAAAAGGGGAGAGGGAAACATTAAAAAAAAAAAAGCACTGTACAGGATGGACCAAATTAAACTTGCACACTTTTTAACTGATACTAACTCTGTTCCGTCAATTTTTTAATTTTTGGAGGGCTAATATGTAAATATGTTTTCTCTAGTTTTGCCAATTTTAGTCAAATAGATTTAGACAGGACTGGACTTACGGGACCTTTGTCCAAAATACTGTATTTACAATTTACAATTAGGCTAATACGTTTTTCTTGTAGACAAACTCTGGGAAATGATTCAGTAATAGCGAATTGGTCAACAATTTAAGGATTAAGGAATTATAATTATTTTTGATAAATTATGCTTCCCATAAAGCATGCATTTCTCTCGATTATAAAAGAACTTTTTAGTTTCATTTGAAATGTGAGGTTACGATGGTTACTGAGTTGAATGGTAATCAATCTTAACAGTAATTTAATTACAAATAAATGTATTAGCCTAATTGAAGATAAAATTACATTTTTGCAACGAAGTTTAATGCATTATTTAAAAAAAATCCTGTAAGTCCAGTCCTGTTTAAATTTATTTGACCAAAATTGGCAAACCTAAAGAAAAATATCTACATATTAGTTCCTTAAAAATAAAAAAGATGGGCCCAACACAAAAAAGTTATTATTAGTTAAAAAGTGTGCCAGTTTAATTTGGCAAACACTGTATATCGACACGTAAGTTTTTTGGATATTTAGACCTAAAAGCATCCACAGGAAATCGACATTGTAACCTTTTATTCATAGCAGAATTTTTAACAAATTCCATAATAACAATTACTCGAAGCTGTAGCACAAGTTTGTAGTTATTTTTTATTTCTTATTGCCTTTATTCAATAAAGCATTAAAGATAATAAATACAATACTAACAAAATAAAAATCAAATATCGTAATGCCACAAAAGGGCCCTAAAAGTACTAATCTAAGATCCGAATAGGAAGCGACCTTCACCCATCTGTTTACCGGATAAAAGCTGTTTTATATTAAAGATAGCATTTAAACAAAGATATTGCCAGGGGGTTGCCTAAAAATTAGGTATGACCAATTAACAGCACGTAGGTTTTAAATTTTTGAGTGACCCTGTATAATTTCAATTTTCATTTTTATTGTACAAGATAGTACTATTATATTAGTACATTTTGTTTCTTTGAAGCTGTGGTAAATTTTTCACTTTAAATGTTTTTTCTGGTTTTTGGTACATTCTGTATTATTTAAAAATATATATTTTAATCACCAGCACATAAACATATTTAAAAATATAGAGGTTGTCTTTTTACAAGGTGTGTCAAAAATTTTGAGATTATTTTTTAAAATTAAATATGGCCTATACCCGATAGGAGCGCTTTACCTACTTTTCCTATAGATTTGTAAAACTTCGAGTGTTGGCTTTTATAAAAGGAAATACGTATATTATTATTTGACAACAGTTACAGGTAGTTCAAAGGCAATAATACTCTGTGTAATATGTGACACTACGTAAAAAGTACTGTAAAATCCAATATCTACTTGTTACGGTACATAAATATTTTTGCAAAAAATAAAAACAATATAGGAAAATCTGGTAACTGGTATACTCTATACATATCTCTGCAAACTAAATAGAAATTGGTTAAGTTTAAAATTTTAAAAAATTATTACCACTGTTGGGTACCTTCTGTATTATTTAAACATACATATTTTATTAACTATTTAAAAAAATAGGGGTTCAAATTATACATGGTGTCAAAATTTTGGAGTTATTTTCATTAGACAACCCTTTCTTTTTGTCTTTGTGACATCTAACAAAGGCTTATGTCTAAATAGCAGAGTACCATGAGTGCCGGGTTATTGCATGTTTCACTCATCTGTTCCGTCACCGTTATCCAAGTACTAAAACATGCAGTTTTTGTATTTCACAGCATCTTTTAGACAACACGATAGTGCCACCATGGAAGTTATTTTTAAATATCTACTACCTGAGATTGGCGGAATACTATACAGACGCTTTGTCATTACCATCCGTGAGGTGACGAGCAAACACCCGGTGTACGAAACCCAGATTCTAACCCAGGTCTCTGCGGTGAGAAGCTGGTACGTTAGCTCCTATATCACGCTCGCCACTGCCCTGTAGCAATAACTTTGTTTAAAAACAATAATTAATATAAAACGGCTTTTCTCCGGTAAACAGATGGGTGCAGGTCGCTCCCTAATTCGTTCTTAGACTATAGACTTTACAGAGAACTTTCGCCCAGGCTCAATTAATTATGTTAATAAATCCATTAACAACCTCATAAATGTGACTTATTGGTATTTAAAATATTTAAAAAACGTACTTTGGATATTTATTTAAATAAAATTCAAATTATTCAAATATTTCTTTCATACTTTTATGATAAAAATTGTTTTCTTTATTAATATCCATAGTTCACTTAATCTTACGCTACATTGTTCTTAAACACCAAGATAATTAACCTAACTTTTTTATTGTGCAATCAATTTAACTTTAAACTTGTAATCCATCTTGTTTAAACTCTAATACAAACTTTATTAGTCTTCGTCACTTCCATTACTTTAATCAATCAATCCTTATTTTTCAAGTAAAAACGCTACTGAGTTTTTAATGGTTAAAGCCTAACCTATTTTTATTAAAACCAAGATTAATAAATGTCGGACTCGTGACGAAACAACATCGGTCATTAGTAGACACGATGTTCGTATTCGTTTTTAAGCTAGTTTTAAAATAGTGCATATGGGTCAATCAAACGTTATTTGTCAATGCGCGAAATCACTCTGTCCCTGGTAAAAAGTAAAAAAAACAGAAAATATATATAAGAGTAAGTGTTTTATTAGTCACTATTTTAATAATTTTAAATAAAAGTGATCCTATATAATAATTGTTATTATTTCATCAATTTATTGTTTTCTTAAATGTTCTTCAGGTTATTCAAAGTGACGTACGTGTATTATAAAGTTACTTTTGGTCCCCATGCAACACATGCAAAAAACTGCTATATTAAAAATTAATATATGGGTATACCCCTTATAAAGGAGAGTTTTTTTAATGTTTAGTACAGGGATCCCGAAAACCGCTGCAGCTATAGAGACGGTTAAAAAATTAAATGAATTGTAGTTTTTAAAGCTTACTTTAAATCACTTTTGTTTTATCCAAAAAAAAAAAAAAAAATCATTGCTTACTAGATATTAAACAAAAAAATAGTTTTCATAAATTATTTTCCCTTTACAGCTCAGGTCATATCCAAAATTTAAAAAAATAAATGGGATAATTGTAGATAATTACCTTTTTAATGAAAAAATGTAATCCGATACTTAATGAAGTAGTTCGTTTTTGAGCTATGCCATAAATTGGCATTTTTTAAAATGAAAATCATAGTTGGCTATGAAATTTTTAAAAAGTCTATTTTATAAGCGTTTTAACCATGAGTAACAAGATATACATTAAATTTAAAAAACGTAGTTTTAAACATAATAATTTTTAAATTTGTGTGCAGAGTTGTCATTCCGAGAGTATATCCGTTGGTCATTTGTGTTCTGGTTAGTTAGTTAGGAATAGTAGTGAATAGGATATATATATATATATATATATATATATATATATATATATATCTATATATATGTATCTATTCACCAGGACAGTTGTTAATCTAAGCGACCGAAAAAAAAAAGATAAAATCTCCGTTTTAGCCAAAGGTGGAAACTTTGCAATTACACCAAAAAAATACCCACCGAATACTTAATATCTAATCTTAAAGCGAAGATAAAGACATCCTTGTTTTATCAGTTGACAAGGGTAATGCCACAGTAGTAATGAACACCGCAGAAAACAAAAATCAAACTTACTAGACCCAATTACATACAAGAAGTTACCTCAAGACCCAACACAAAAGCTTTAAAAAAAACTAAAATGTTAATTAATAATTCCAGCCTTGAAAATGATGTCAAAAAGAAGATATGCAAAAGCGAAGCAGTGGCACCACGACTCTACGGTCTCCCAAAATTCACAAGGCCAACGTTCCCTTACGTCCCATAGTCAGTGCTATCGGATCGCCGACGTACAACTTGGCCAAGTATTTAACATAGCTCCTGCAGCCATACACTGGGCAAACTGACACGTACGTTAAAGACTCAAGTAACTTTATTGGTAAAATCAAAGACCTAAAACCTTAAGATGGAGACATATTGGTAAGATTTGATGTGGTATCGCTCTTTACATATTAGTAGTTAGTACAATATTTCCAAAGGACATATCTGATCTTTTTAAACATTGCATCACGACCACATACTTTACATAGGACCAGAAGATCTATGAACAAACTGAAGGAGTAGCAATGGAAAGCCCAGTAATAGCAATTTTTTTTATGGATATCTTTAAACAGCAAGCCCTAAATACTGCCCCCTATAAACCAAAGGTATGGTTCCGGTATGTCGATGATACCTTTGTAATTTGGAACCACGGATCCGAAAAACTTCAAAAATTCTTGAACAACATAAACAATATACATTTAAATATCCAATTCACAATGAAAATTAAAGAAAATAACAAAATAGTCTTTTTAGATGTTTTACTTACAAGAAGTGGCAAGCGGCTCGTCACATAGTCTACAGAAAACCGACCCATACTGACAGATATTTACACAGAGACTCTAACCACCATCCTTGCCAAAAGTTCGGTATTATCAAAACGCTTACAGAACGGGCAAAAAGAATTTGCGAACCTGGTGCAATGAACTCGGAATTAACACCCTTAAAAAATACGCTTATGGCCAATGGATCCTCAGAGCAAGAAATACATAAAGCAATGCATCCAAAAGATAATTGCAAAACCAAGGAGCAAAGTTCACCAACGGCAAGAGCCTTCTTACCATGCATTCCGAGGGTAACGGAGAGAATAGGTCGCCTACTAGAAAAGGTTAATATGAAAACTATATACAAACCTACAAGAAAAGTAAAAGAGTGTTTAAGATCGCCCAAGGATAAAAGGGACCCGCTGGCGTGCCCAGGAGTTTATCGGATACCGTGTACATGTGGCAGTGTGTATATCGGAATGACCAAGAGATCGATCAACACAAGAATTAAAGAACATAAAGCTAACTGCCGCCTGGGACAGACTGACAAATCAGCCGTAGCGGAGCACACTTTTTCAGTCACAGAACACCACATAAAATTTGAAAATACCCAGGTTCTTGCTAATACGTCATCCTACCATGCCAGACTGTACAGGGAAGCCATAGAGATACACAAACATACCAACAACTTCAATAAAACAGAAGAATCAATGAAGATCAATAAAACGTGGATACCAATTCTCACAACCACAAAAATAGCACCACGGCAGGAACAACAACTGCGCAACGACCAACCGGAACAGGCCCCGCCCAATGAAGCTGCCTATAGGTATGGCAACCACACGCGCTGGCGAAACGTCAAGAATGCAAAATCTACAATGACGGCCGAATAGTCCAAAAACTTAGGTTTAACTTATAAAAATGTTTTTCTCATTATTAAATTTAAAAAATTACAGTACTGAATGAAATAAAAGAAAATTTATTGTTAATTAAAGTAGTTCAATTATTTAGCGCTAAATGACGTAAAAAACAAATTTAAAAATAATTATTTTAAAAACTACTAATTTGTATTTAAAGTATATATGTTGCAATTGAATTTGAATAACTTGAATAGACTGGGTAAATTCAAAAAATTTTTTAATAGGATAATCACTAGTAAGGAATCTTTAAATTGGTATCCTTATAAAACATTTGCCAACATTAGTTACACAATAGTGTTAATTATATTTATGCCCTGTTTAATAAAGAAGTGACGTATGTATTTTTGGGTAGCTTAAATTCTTAGCAAAAAAAGTACTCCTTTAAGATGTCAATAAATTAAAGCGTTTTCGACAAAAACAAGTTTTTGTTTAGTAGGGACATCTAAAAACAATAGGTTATGCTGTTGAAAATGGTACTAAAAAACTTAGAAAAAATGTATTTCTTTTTCATTTTCTTGAAAATAAAAAATAATGTTGCAACCTTGTAAAAGGTCCCATAATCTTTAATAATTAAAGCTAGGAAATGCATAAAATAAGAGGAAGCCTGTGTCGAACCGAAAAAAAATGTATTAAATACAACTCTACTTAAACAAAATGTTGTTTTCTCGAAAACGCTTCACTTCATCAATATCGAACAATGACACCTAACCAACACCGCAGCTAAGGGTTTAAGCTATTTAAAAATGATATTTTTATGCCTTTATTATACAGGGTGTGAAAATATTTAAAACTATTGTGTAAGGGTTAGTCCGTCCCTGGCTAACTAACAAAGGCAAATATTTTACAATGATATAATTTTAAGGGGTCCTAACTGGTATTTAACATATTTATAAATGATTTTATTATACCAAGTAATATAAAAGTTATTCGAGAAAAACCGATTATCAGTAGCGTCCTTTAAGGGCACATATCTCTGTTAAGAGGGACTATGGAAAAATATTTTATATGAGCTTGTCACATTATTTTTAAGTGTCCAATATGAATCCGAGAGATTGCCTCATAGGCGTAGCCAGGTACCAGCAGGGGAGGCAGCTGCCTCCCCGCCCCTAGCCGTAGATAAAATGTATAACTGTTTTGTAGATATTAAATTTGTACGTAGATTTGGAACTCCGCAACGATAAATACATTAAAAATAAACAGGGTGTTTCTTCATTGCGTATAAAAAATAAAATTATATTATTTTATTCATAAAAGTCCATATGAACATAGCTCCGAAAATGCATTGTTTCCAAGATACAGAATGTAAAAGTTTTTTTAAAAAATCGTATTTATATTAATATATAGCCAATTTTAATAAAATTTGATATTGTTGTAGTATTGGGCTAATTTAGCCTTAACCCAATTAAATTTCTCTTTCTCTCTAAAAGTCTAGTGGCGTCTTGTGGGGCTCGTTAACAAATATTTCTGAGAAAAAAATATACGCCACTAACTTTCTTCCATTTTTATATTTTATTTAAATTGGCCTAATAAAGTTACATTTTTTGTTTCTTGCTTCGTAAAAAAAAACTCTTCATTGTATATCCCTGAACAACCCAAGAAACAAAGAACACATTTTAAAAACATTTTATTTGGGAAAATTTGTTAGTTTAGATGTTTTTATTGTTTACTTAAGCATTTGTTGGTGCTGCTACATAATTTTAAGTAAAAATTATAAAAAATAATTTTCTTTACGTTGAGTGGTCTCAAAAAGCCGTATTTTCGATTTTTCTAAGGAAAATACAGAAAATGCACAAAAGCCAGTGACATACAATTTTTTGTTAAAAATATATGTTTAGGGCCACTTGCCACTGGACTTAATAAAAGTCTACATAAGCCTCTTGCGGTTGTAAATTTTACTGCCAAAGTTTATTAAAATCAAATAATTGTGATAAAAATTTGAAGATTTTATTTAAAGTTTGCCACCCTGTATCATTGCATTTTGGGACCTGCATATGTTATAAAAGCAATTTTTCAAGGCATTAGTTCGGGAATATTCCCTTATTTTTTTTACCGCAATAAAAAAACCTGTGTAATAAATATATTATGTATAACGGCTCAAGAGAGCACTTAATTACAAACAGTTAAGTACCACCAGTATGTGGTGCCCTTTTAAGTAGAACTTTTCTAGAAACCACCTAATAAATTAATAATGTATCGTCTGTAAAAAAATTATGACCATGGTTCTGCAAATTTTACCCAGCATGGAGAGGTAAAAAACAAATTAATATAACGAGGAACCACCTTAGAGAAACATCCGGTATATAATTACTTTTCTTCTGCATGCCCCTCCCCTAAACAAAATCCTGGCTACGCCCATGGATTGCCCATATATTCTTGGGACACCCTGTATATCTTTGAAAAGCTTATGCAAAGGCCTTTTTAAAAATGTCATAGCCAACTATTTTTTTTTCAACCTTTTGGGGTCATCCCACCCAGGTCCGACGACCGCCCCCTAGGTGGTGCACTGCAGCCTGAAGGCTTATTGTACCTGACCCCTACTCCTTCCCATTCACACACCATTCATTCCATAACTTGGATGGTTGTTGCTCGGTCCGCATCCCCGAGCAGAACACCGTGTGCCGTTGCCCAAAACACCGCTGGTGCCACCCATCCAAATTATGGGCGCGCATTTCACTGCTTAACTCCGGAGATCGACGCTTGCCGATACAACCGAAGCCGCCACAAGCGCGCCCATAGCCAACTATGGTTTCCATTGGAAAGAATACAAATTTATGTCAAAGCACAAAAGCGGACTACTATATTAAATACCGGATTACACCTTTCTATTAGGAAGATAATTATCTACTAATCGCAATTTTTTATTATCTCAAATATTAACTGAGCTATAGGCAAATTTATTTTTCGGAAAACGGTTTTTTCAAAATATCTAGTCCGTGATATGTTGATATATTTTGGACAAAACAAAACGTGATTTGAAATAAGCTCCAAAATTACAATTCTCTTCCCATTTAACAGTCTTTGTAGCTGCAGCGAGATCCCTGTACTAAACATAAAAAAAAACTCACACTGTATAAGATAATTAAATAATAAAATATATATATATATATATATATATATATATATATATACAGGGTTATTCACGTTAAACGACACGGATTATTACAGCTTTATTATTTAATTTTATAAAAGTTTTTCTTTTTGGATAGATAGATAACTATGGGAAGTACAATTTAAAATTATTTTTCATAATGTACAGGGTGTCCCAAAAGTACAAAAAATATTAAAGTTATATTTTTTAAATGGAACAGCCTGTATATTATTTTATTTTGATTTCTATGCCTACAATAAAGGTAAGTTTTATTAAGATTCAACCCACCTAAACCTTACAGATTTTGAAATATTTTGGATTTTGTGAAAATGTAGTACCAATTTTCAGCTTTAAGTTCTCAACGTGTATTTTCTATTTGTAAACCATATTTATACTGACGTGTAATAATTGGTTAGGTTTTCTATTGCAACTTGTAAAAAATTAACTAAAGTATACAGGGTGTCCAAAAATAAGTTCAAATAACTACCAGCTTTAAACGGTAATAACTGGTTTAACTTAAATGGAACACCCTGTATTTTTTAATAAAATAAGATTTAAAATTTAAATATCTAACGATTACTTTAATACTTCCCTATACCTAACTCTTTCCATTTTCATGGAAAATGCAAATCTTTGTAATGTAGACCGAATTTAAAAAACTTATTGTTTATCAAGTCACCTATGCCATATTGACATGTCAGAACTGCTTGTAACAAACGACAGGACCTTAGCTGTTAGTGAAGGTGTAGGTTTGTTGGTTTTATTCCTCTCATCGATTAATTTACTAATTAAAATGGTGGTTTATTCAAAAGAAGAACGGATCGACATGATTTTTATTCTTGGAGAATGTCTAGAAAACTGCTTTTTGGCGTCACGAGTCTACGCTGAAAGGTATCCCGACAGAAGTCATCCAAATAAAGCCGTTTTCGAAAGACTTTTAGTACAATTTAGGCAAAATGGGACTGTTTTTACCAAAGAAAAACATAAACAAAAGCCTGTGACAGGAAACGAAGACACCGAATTTGCAGTGATTGCTTCTTTAATTGAAAATCCCCATATAGGCCAAAACCAAATTGCGCAAAATATCAACATTAGCCAGGCAAGCGTTTCAAGGATAATTCAAAAACATAAATACCATCCCTATAAAATCCAGCTTCATCAAGCACTATCGGATAATGATTTTGAGACAAGAGTTGAATTTTGTATGTGGGTGTTAGACAAAGTGGGGGAAAATGAAGACTTTTTTAATTTTGTTCTGTTTACTGACGAATGCACATTTCACAACAATGGATCAGTTAATAGGCATAACTTCCACTATTATTCGGATATTAATCCGCATCAGTTTAGAGTTAGAGATAACCAGCATAGGTGGTCAGTAAATGTGTGGGGCGGCATATTGGGTCAATATCTAATAGGCCCGTATTTTTTGAAGAACATTTAAATGGCTTAATGTTTTTAAATTTTTTGACACATGAACTTCCTCTCCTATTAGAAGACATTCCCTTAGAAATACGAGGAAGGATGTGGCTTCAAATGGATGGCGCGCCCCCTCATTTTCATCGCGGCGTTCAAGAATTCTTGAATGTCAATTATACATATCGATGGATTGGAAGAAATGGACCTCAGATTTGGCCCCCGAGGTCACCTGACTTGACTGCACCCGACTTCTTTTATGGGGGCACATAAAAGAAATCGTTTACAATATACCTCCAACAACTCAAGAAAATATGAAGGAGCGCATTAAAGACGCTTTTCAAAACATAAACCCCGAAATGTTGTTAAATGTTGCCGAAGGTTTTAAGAAGAGGGTACGTTTATGTTTAGAGGCCGACGGTCGCCATTTTGAACATCTTTTATAGTAAATTTACATATTTTTCAACTTGTGTTTATTATTTTTTAAATTTGAAGTATTGTTAATTAAATGTGTCAGTCAAAGTCCTATCGTTTGTTTTAAGCTGTTCTGACATGTCAATATGGCATAGGTGACTTGATAAACAATAAGTTTCTTAAATTCGGTCTACATTACAAAAATATGCATTTTCCATGAAAATGGAAAGAGTTAGGTATAGGGAAGTATTAAAGTAATCGTTAGATATTTAAATTCTAAATCTCATTTTAATAAAAATACAGGGTGTTCCATTTAAGTTAAACCAGTTATTACCGTTTAAAGCTGGTAGTTATTTGATCTTATTTTTTGGACACCCTGTATACTTTAGTGAATTTTTTACAAGTTGCAATAGAAAACCTAATCATTTATTACACGTTAGTGTAAATATGGTTTACAAATAGAAAATAGACGTTAAGAGCTTAAAGCCGAAAATTGGTACTACATTTTCACAAAATCCAAAATATTTCAAAATCTGTAAGGTTTAGGTGGATTGAATCTTAATAAAACTTACCTTTATTTTAGACGTAGAAATCAAAAATAAAATAATATACAGGGTCTTCCATTTAAAAAAATATAACTTTAATATTTTTTGTACTTTTGGGACACCCTATACATTATGAAAATAATTTTAAATTGTACTTCCCATAGTTATCTATCTATCCAAAAAGAAAAACTTTTATAAAATTAAATAATAAAGCTGTAATAATCCGTGTCGTTTAACGTGAATAACCCTATATATATATATATATATATATATATATATATATATATATATATATATATATATATATATATATATATATATATATATATATATATATATATATATATACAACGTGTCCAAGATAAGGAGGGCCAGAGATACAGAAGTCGGTTAAATGAGAACAAAGTTGAGGTTTTATGTGCCTAATAAGATGCCGTTAAGAAAGTTTTAAACGGAGATATCTGGAAAAACCGAAAAATTTGAAATTTGTTTTATTTTTTCCTGGTCTTATTTAAAATCGGATTTAAAAATAAATTTTACCTTTGCATTGCCACTTTTTCTGATCTATCTAATGGTAATATTTTATTTGAACTGCGACGTTTCGTTTTCGTAGGACCACCATCAAGTTTATTTTTTTAAATACGGTCCTGATATTCTAATATTGGCGGTTCGATTCCCAGCGGGGAGACATATTTAGGTAGTAGTTATTTAAAAATAACGACCGTGGTGGCACTACCGCGTTGTCTAAAAGGTGCTGTGAAATGCAACTGCATGTTTCAGTGCTTGGACAACGTTGATGGAACTAGGGGGAACGTTGGGTTAAACATCTAATAACCGGACACCCACGGTACTCTGGTATGTAGGCATAGACCTTCGTGGGATGTCAAAAAGATAAAAAAACAACAAAAAAATATCAAAATTCAAAAGCCTATTTTAATACAAATTGGAGACTCCGTAATTTTAAAGTAACCAGCCAAGTAGTCGTTTCCACCAGGTTATAAATTTGTTTATATATATATATATATATATATATATATATATATATATATATATATATATATAACTCAAATACCTGATTGGGGTGGCCGTATTTCCAAAACTAATAGAGTTTGATGTGGTATTTTCTTAAAGCTCTTTAAAAAATCTATATAAAAATACTGGTGATAATATACTAATATACAGCGTAGGCTAAAAGTTAATATTTTTTTAATAAAGCACCCTGTATATTATATTATCAATAAAAAGATATTTAAAAGACCACTAAGGAAATACCACATTAGGAACATCTTACCTTATTAGTTTTGAAAATATGGCCATCCCAATCAGGTTATTTTTAACGTACTGGCATTTTGTAGCAGGTAAATATATTGACTTTATATTCTAGGGTTATAAAGTACTGGTCTTTAGCTTTAAAATGACGTACCACTTGACCGCCTTTCTCATTTAATCTTTTTGACATTTGTGTTGGTGAGGGAAGGGGATAACCTTGAATAAGTGAATTTGACAAAGAAATGTGTCCCCCTAAAAATAAAAAAGATGTATTTCAGGTTTTTTATAAGTGTATACATAACCAAATTATGGGGTGTGGCTCGTTTTAATTGGAATGCACTGTATAACTACACGTTGTCCTCGGTGGATTTTATTAAACAATGCTTTTATGTAACTTAAATTTTGTTAATGACCTGGATAACTAAACCATCTCCACTGTGTAAAAAAATGAATTTATTTTTATAAAAGAATGTTTTACAGGGAGGAAAAATTCGACGCTTTTTATAGGAAACAGTGCACAACTTTATTAAGTAGTTACCTAAATAGGAAGAACTCCACGAAGCGAAAAATTTATAGATAAATTATTTAAACTTGTATACCGCCTTTTATGACACTATATAAAAACCCGTAAAAAACTAAAAATTAAAACAGAGACTTTTTTAAAATGTTGATATAACTTTTATTATCGGAATTCGCAGAATCATATTCTCTAAAATGTCTAGATTACATTATATTTTTTCAAAATTTTAAATTAATATTTAGTTAATAAAACGTTCTTTAAAACCTACGCTTACTACAGTGACGACCTCCACGCGAAAGGCGATTTTAACCATAAATTAAAATTTTAAATTTTAAATTCCGGGGATCAAAAACTTATGTACTAAAATTTCCTGCTTTTTCTAAAACTTTTATAATATTTTAGCTATTATTTATACTTTTGAGTTTTTGGCAAAAAGCTGATGAGCTATTTGTTTTCTCATTTTTTTGTTAATAACTATAGTAATGTTTTTTGAAGAAAAAATCCAAAATACGTCTTTCCCCATAGTCGGGTGGTAGCAACATCAAAGAAAACAAGATTTTTAGGTTTGCTGATTTTTTTATAGAGAGTGTTTGTAAAATGCGTTAGGAAATTTTAAGGGATAATTCTCTAATGTAAAATAATGTTAGTAAGTCATTTAACAAAATGTTAAAATCTTCCTGGTTACCAGGTTACAGGGGTGAAAAGTTCCATTTTTATTTTTGTTTTTCGCCATATTGCATTTACTTTTCAACCAATCTAGTTAACATTTGGCATACGAATCAAGCTTTGCAGATTCTAAAACTGTAAGATAAAAGTACTTTTTATAATACCGCCAGAGGGCACTTTACCTGAAACCTAAAATTTTTTACATTATAATTTTTTTATTTTAATAGGTACCGCAAATCGCCATTTTATAGACAATTAAAACCTTAAAAATTAGGTACTCTTATTAAAGTCGATAAACCCCACCGTTTAAGAACCAATCCACATCAAAGTTTTTATCAATTTCAACCAAATTACCTACATACATACAGGGTGACCAGTAACTCAACCGACAAACCTTAAGGTGTGACTCTACAATTTTAAATAAAAAAAACTTTATATAAACATATGTTCTTAACGTCTTAGTATTGGAACTACGGTATATTAAAAAAAAACTTTATTTTTTACCCCGCGTAGTTCAAAAACTAAGACGCTCAGAACATATGTTCATATGAAGTGTTTTTCTTATTTTTCGTTGTAGAATCGCCCCGTAAAGTTTGTCGGTTGGGTTACTGGTCACCCTGTATGTATGTAGGTAATTTGATTGAAAGTGATGAAAACTTTAATGTCGATTGGTGCCTAAACGGTGGAGTTTATCAACTTTAATAAAGAGTACCTTATTTTTTAAGTTTATGATTGTCTATAAAATGGCGACTCCAATTTTGCGATATCTGTCACAAATAAATGCAATATGGCGAAAAAACAAAAATAAAAAATGACCTTTTAACCCCTGTAACTTGGTAACCAGGGAGATTTTGACATTTTGTCAAATGACCTACTAACATTATTTTACATTGTAGGATGACCCCTTAAAGTTTCCTAATGCATTTTCCGAACACCCTGTATAATGTTCTCCCTTCTCTTTCCGGTAGATCCTTGACTGTCTGGCTTGCGTTATCAGTTGCGTTGGCGCCCAGCTGTGACCTTTACATTTAGAGTAGTCACTGATATGTCATAAAATGCAAACCATGGTCATATGTTATCGTTCCAAGTTTCATTAAAATATACCGAACGGTTCAGAAGTTAGAAGGGGGACGACTATATAGCAATAAAAAAATATGTTTGTTAAACCTATATAAAAACAAGAAATTGATAACTGGGTGTCCTAAAATGTTTTCAAAACCTTGGATTATTACCTGTACAGGTAGGATGCGAACTAGTAAACGCAACCACTACCGCCAGCCAGACTGCCCAGGGTCTATTCAGAAGAAGAAGGAGAACAATATATCAGCTGACTTAAAATTCTTTTTCGAAAACGCTGCTACCTCCTATACTACTAGATGCAATTCTGGATTGTCTAAGCCATCATACATATTTTTGGGAGACTTGAAACTATTTTTCGCAGGAAATCAACTTCTTGACAAGATTAAAATGTTTGCCACGCATTTTACCCCAACTTGGGGCATTAGTATAATTAACTTTCTGTTAAAAGACATCTTCACTTCCATATAAAATTTCCGTGTCGGTCTAAAAAATTACTTGCTGACTGGCAACATTTTGCGGAAATTGTAGAGGAAATTTTATATTAAATGAAAATAGTCTGTCTCTAAGATAAGGCCTTTTACTTAATGGTCTGGAATACTTTATTTTTCGTTTTAAAACAAAATTGTAGGGTCGCAAGAAGTGAAAATAGTTAATCAAGTTTTTTATTCTTTAATACACTTAAAGTTGCAGATCGTCTTATAAAGTGTGGTCTTTTGAGTCAATTACCAAATCGTATTTTTTTAATTTGCAATTTATGAGGTATACAGGATAGATAAAAAAATTGAAAACTTCAGGAGTTAAATAACCTTAAAAAAAAAATGTTTCCTTTACCTTTTTATGAAATAAAATATTGCTTATTCTGTTTAAGACCATGCACCGACTTAAAAAAGGGAATAAAACAATCAGTTTTCCATTTGTTGCACATCTAATACACTACAGTTGTTAAGAGTGCAGGCTACAAAAATGCCTCCTGCAAATATTTGTAAATTGTGTAATAAATCGGCAAAAACAAATATAATACAATGTGAGAATTGTGAATTGTGGCTACATAAATACTGCTGCGAAAAAAATCACGTGCAAATTGACGAAAATTATGCAAAATGTTGCAAAGAAAATTTTGCGGATGCTTTAGAAATGGACGAGTCCAATAATGATACTCCAGAGGGTAGTCTGCGTAAGGAGATATCCTATCTAAGATTACTACTAAAACAGAAAAACCAGATAATTCAAGATAAATGTGTTATAATACAAGACAAAGAGGCTATTATCACTCTTCTAAAGGACCAAATTCGAGAGTTTTCCAAGAAAAATTATGAAAAGTCCAACAACCGGTTTATGGATAACTCAGACAAACTGACAACAACGCAAACTTCCAAAAAGGCTGCGCAGGAAATCACGGAGAAAACACTTAACCTAAGATCTAGGCAATGTGACTTAGGTAAACAAACAAGCGATAACCAAACTAATATTGGCATCTCGCAGAAAGTGCCTGGAGACAACATAGACCATACTATGAATGGGGCCACGGGTTCTACCGATAGTGTTGTGGTCCGACCCAATCACCGACCACGCGATAACGAATGGACTGAGGTAAAAAGTAAACGAGGTCGCAAAGAAAACAATATTTATAATAGCAAAAAGCGAAAACAACACGGTATTATTGGAACAGGGTTAGTGTCTAGTGACGAAATAAATGTGGCCACAAAAATGGTCCCTTTGTTTATATCGCGTATTAAGCCTGAAACAAGGCTAGAATCTCTTCAGAATTACGTGAGAAAAAATTTTGTAGGTGCGGAGTGTAGTGCTTTGCCGTCAAAATTTCCCACGCATTATAGTTCCTTTAAAGTGTGTATAAAATCCTCGGATATTGAAAAGGCACTGGATCCTGCCATGTGGCCTGCTGGGGCATATATATCGAGGTTTTTTCAGAAGAGGAAGACTGCAGCAACAAACGGATAACGTCAGACCTGGAACGGTATGAAATTTTATTTATGAACTGTCAGGCGTTAAATCAGATAAAAGCTGATTTAATATCGGCTGAATATTTATACAATAACAATATAAAAATACTATGTTTCTGTGAAACATGGTGTAATAATGACAGTATAGAGATGGTTAATTTTCAAAATTTTAAACTAGTATCTAATTATTGCCGCTCAGAACATAGGGGTGGGGGTGTAGGCATCTGGTGCCAAGATGATGTTAAAGCTATTCCTCTTAAACTACCAATTGATAGTGTGGATAGGGACTTTGAAATATGTGGTATTTCTTTGCAGGCTCACTTAAATGCTAAAGAACTAGTCATTTTAACCATCTACCGTGCACCAGGTAGTGATTTTGTCAATTTTTGTGATAAACTTGTATTAGTATTAGACAGTGTTTATAGTCCATGTCGAGAAATAATTTTAAATGGGGATTTTAATATAGATTTAGAACGGGATAGTCGTTTTTATAATATTCTATGTGATATATTAAGTAGTTATAATCTTTCGAATAGTGTTCTATCGCCCACCAGAGGGCGTTACACAATTGACCATGTGTATTCTGCTACTAAATTAGATTGCGTAGTCTTGGATAATAATATATCTGATCACAGATCTATTACAATAAGATTGGGTGACTCACTTACACTGGAAAAGCCAAAGGATATTACTAAAAGATGTTTTTCGGAAAAAACATTGAGTCTTTCTACCGTGACTTGGAGAATGAGAGTTGGCAGACTGTCTTTAGGGAGGGTGACGTAGACGGTGCTTTCGATAAATTTCATGAACTTTTTCTGTATTATTTTAACAAAAACTTTCCATTAAAAAAACGACGGCATAACAGTAAGCAAAAAAGTGGGTTAATAATATAGTAAAGCAATCCAGTGCTGATTTGAAGAACCTCTATCAGCTTAGTAAACTTTACCCTGAATTAAAAACACAATACACGCTGGCCAAAAACCAGCACAAAACTTTAGTTAATAACACTAAAAAAACGTTTTTTAAAGATCGCATTAATAAAGCAGAGAATAGTATTAGGGAAGCATGGAAGGTAGTCGGGGAGATAACCAAGAAAAAAACAAAAATTAGCAAAACCGAGCTTTTAATAAATGGGAATTTGGAACAAAATCCCAAAAATAACGCGGATATCTTTAATAATTTTTTAAAAACGCTCCCTTGAAGATTGTTAATCAGATAGGAACAAAAAATAAAAAGAAAAACCCGTGCGAATATTTGAAAAACAGCTTATTTTTATCTCCATTTGTGAGAAATGAACTAATATCCTTGGTAAAAGAAAAAATTAAAAACAAATATTCGCACGGTTTTGACGAGGTATCGGGTGCTCTTCTGAGGCGTGTGATTGACCCATTAGCTGGAATTTTAATACATATAATAAATTTTAGTTTTCAACAAGGTAAATTCCCGAAAATCCTAAAATTAAATAAAATTATTCCTATCCTAAAAAAGGGTGATACATTTAATGTAGAAAATTATAGGCCTGTGGCGTTGATATCTGTTTTTTCCAAATTATTTGAGTATGCTTTCTTAAAAAGACTCGAACCATTTCTCCACAAACATAAAATTTTGACATCTTGTCAGTTCGGTTTTCGTAAAAATAGCTCTACGATGACTGCCATACATCATCTCTACCGGGAATTGGTGAAACATTTAGAGGCGGGCGAGTGCCCTGCGGGGATTTTTGCGATCTCAGCAGGGCCTTTGACTGCGTCGACCTTGATTTACTTTTTGTGTAAAATGGAGTCCTATGGTGTTAGGGGTCCAGCATTAAAATGGTTAAGCACTTTTCTAAAGGATAGAAGGCAATTTGTATCGGTTCCCGGGGGGACATTCTGATGTTGTGGACATTAATAGGGGGTTCCTCAGGGCTCTGTCTTGGGGCCTGTCCTATTTGTATGTTATATAAATGATGTTTCGTCGGCGGTGAGCGAGGGCTGGTCAATGTCTTTGTACGCTGACGATTCAACGTTCGTGGCATCAGCGCCAACCAGCGGTGCCCTGGAGGAATCCTGTAGTGCAGGTATGTGCAAATTGTATGAATGGTTTTGCCAAAATACTTTACATTTAAATGATTCTAAGACAACATACCTTAGATTTTATGTTCCCCAAAGTAAACAAAATTTGGACCTAAATATTAAAATAAATAATAATGCTATTAAGAGATCAGAATCTACCAGGTTTTTGGGGTTAACCATGGATCAGAATCTTAACTGGAAAGAACACTGTACTTTACTTTGCTCTAAATTAAACCAATTTTGTTATTTAATCAGAAATTTAAAAACAGTTGTATCCAATAAGGAAATTCTTTCAGTGTATAATGCATATATTGCATCACGAATCTGTTATGGGATAGTGTTCTGGGGCTCTTCCCCGGCCGCTCTGTCAGTGCAAAAACGCATTTTACGATGCATCCTGGGAATAACCCAGAGAACGACTTGTAGATCACGGTTTAAGAGACTGGGCATTCTTACTCTTCCGGGAATTTTGATTTACGAGCTTTCAAAATATATTTTTCAAAATAAGTCAGGAATACTTAAAGGCTGTGATGTGCATGAACACTTCACTCGCTCTGGTGACAGTCTGCGGATTCCATTTGCCAAGTTAAATATAACAAAAAGTCGCCAGATTATCTAGGGATTAGGGTGTTTAATAAACTACCCCCGTATATCAAAAATAGTAAAAATCTATATGTGTTTAAAAACTAGTCAAACCTTACCTAATAGGTTTAGAATGTTATAGTTTAGATGAGTATTTTTCAGCGTAAGAACTTTAGGAAAATTTTAGATAAATTATTGTTATATTTTAATCTGTATGTTTTTAAATTCGCCTTTGTAACGTAAGTTTTAATTTATATTTTAACAAGTGTTTTGCTATAATATGTTTGTATTTAAAAAAAAAACATGTATTTATTCATTGACGAAATCCATACATTTGTTATACCTGAATGTCATTGGAATAATAAAGTATTATTATTATTATTATTATTATTATTACAACGTATATTTTAATTAAAAAAATATAAAAAATATTTAAACATTTTTAATAACCATAACTCACAAACTACGATTTACCTACTTACCCTACCTTACAAACTCTTAATTAATTAATTAATTTTGAATATCAGGAGCTGCAGTGCAAAACGCAGATTTGATCGAACACAATTTTAGAAAGTATCTTACAATTTTTACTGTGGTTTTTTCATTAATATAAAACGTTTTTTAATCTAAATATATACAGGGTGTTCGGAAAGGTAAGGTCAAAAATAATAGGGGTGATAGGGTGAGCCAAAATAATGTTAGTACTTCATATGAAAAATAGTTCTATCCCGCCTCGTTAGGAATATATTAACCATCAAAGTTGGTATAAAAACACCTATTTTAATTATAAATTTTCAACTATTGCCAATGATAGTAATTGGGCTACTTAATAATTTTATAGTTATAATTTTTTCCCTAGGTTAATTGGCTAGTCAGTAAGTCGGAATTATACAGGGAGCGACGATTTTTTTCATTTATTGAATACATTTTTAAATAGGTGACAAAACCGACTCTTTGCTTTGACCGTTTAATTTCTTTATTATTTTTTTCAAAAAAGGTATACTTTATTTAAATCGCATATTAAATATGGAGTTGCCAACATTTTGTAAGTAAAAAAATCTTTTTAATAAAAGTATTAAAATGTGGTAAAATTATTCGATGACTCCAAAATCAGTTTTATATTTTTTAATACTTCTGTAATATTAATAAGGTCATTTAAAATGCTATATTAAATACATTTTCTAAATGATATTTTGCTTAAAAATTAAAAATAAACGTAGTTTTTGCGTACCCTGTATACAAAATTAAAATTTTCTGTAAGACTCTCTTTTTATAAAAGTCCTGTTTAATAAAAAAATACATTTTTACAAATATATTTACATGTTGGATGTACAGGGTGGCATAAAAAACACTTGTTTCCAAATTAAAATATAGGGTATTTCCTAAATACGGTACAAAACTTTAAAGGGTGATTTCTTATGTCATTTTTAGGCGTTATTTTTTTTAATAGTCGGCATTTTATAGATATCTAAAATACGAAGCCAGACACAAAAAATCTACGACACTAAAAAGTTGTATTTTTAGTTGCTTTATATGAAAAAATATAAAAACTACATAAAAAGCTAGTGGCGTACATTTTTCTCTCAATAATATTGGGTGTGGTGCCCACTAAGACGCCATTGGACCCGATTAAGTAAATCTAGTTAAGAGCCTTACAAGCGCTTTATTACATTAAACAAACGTAACAAATTTTTACCAAATCGGTTTATTTGTATTTAGTATATTTATAAAATACCTACTACTACCCTTTTTAAAAACTTTAACGTCCCGTATCTCCGAAACAAAGCTGCTCCGGAAATATGTTTATAGGAACTTTTCTTCATAAAGATGGTAATGGACGACAAGCGATAATATAATATATATTATAGCTTTTAGGTAAGCTATAATATAATTCTATATTTTAGATGCAGGGACTCGATTTATATTATTTATAATAGAAATATGAGCCCAGTAGAAATTTCTTTCTTATTATACCTTAACATAACCTTAACCAAGCCAGATAAAAACAAAAAATTGTCAGTTGTCGCACCTTGACACATTCAAAATAATTTTACAGGGTTACATAAAATTAATGAGAAGTCTCAGATAATGTGTCAAAATAAAGAAAATTTCCGACATGACAAACAAAATAATTCCTAATTTAAGTAGGGTAGCGGGATGAGGGCAGGCAAATATAAAACAATATTGTATTTTTCCTAACGTTTTAGGGTCGAATTGTGACGTTATCAAGAATCTATATTGTAAATTAAAGTTTTACCAGAAATTTTGTACAGCCTAGATTGCTAAAAGTCCCAAGGTCCCCAGTTCCAATTTCGGATAAACTTATACTTTTTTAAATGTTTTAATTTTTAGTTAATTTTCTTTTGGTAAATTTAGAAAAAAAGAATAAAATTATATAATATATTGTTTGTCGTGGATTTTTTTACGCTCTGATTGTAAGCAAATTTAAATATTTAAAGAAACACAACTTCAAAATTTTTTCTCAGATAAAATACACCATTTAAGCTAATAAACCTTTGTTTATAGATTAAAACCTTTCTATCGTAAGTAACTTAATATTAAATATTCCATTATTTTATTTCTTTTAAAGTAATCATAAATATTATTATATTGTGTAAGAACAGAATAGTTCTTCATAGTATATAAAAGTTTTAATTTTATTCTGAAGAAAAGCTAAATAATATTTTGTTTAAATTATGTTTTTTTAATTGGAATCAAATTCAACACAAACTTAACTTTTTAACCTATTTTATAAAAAATATAACAAAAAAAGCGCTTTAATAGTTTAAATATGTATATAACAGAATCTACTGGAATAAAAAAATACAGCTGCAGTGGCCCTAATAAATAAAAAAAAATACTTTAAATGTGGGCAATACAACTTACAGTGGATCATTTTATTTATAAATAAAATAAGAGATATTAGATGCCATATACAATGTATCTTAGGGCGTTTTTTACCCGTATTTTAGAAGTAAACATCAATTATTACGCACAACTTAACCAATAACTTTTGTGTACATAGAAACTTACCTTAAGATTTTGAACTTTTCCTTTAAGGGATGAATGTGTTCCAATATGCTGAAATAATGATGGCTTGTAGTGAATCCACATTTTTGCTTTTTCTCGTTTGCAAATATCCTAAAACAGAAAAGTGATTTGAGCTAGTAACTAGCCAAAACTAACATACGAGGCGTAGGCAAAAAGTTAAAACAAAATCTGCATAATTATAAATTTAGGCTACAATTGCTTCGTTTATTATAAAAATTTTATTCCTAATTAGTTCTTTTTAGTTTTCCGGTTAAGAAGGTTTTTGTAAAATAAAATGTAAATTTGCATTTTTAAAAATATAAAAATAAATTAAACTAGCCCTAACTGTGCTTTAGTTAGGTGTTAAGTTGATTTATTTTGTTTATTACATTTATATTTTAAAGCAACCATATAACCTTTAAATTACTAGAAATGTAAAATCAATCCTCCACAAATCTTTTTTTATTTTAAATAAATGGCTTTTAAATTTTGTTTAAAACTTATTTACGACAACGCTAAAAGGCTGTGTTTATGTCGAAACTGTTTTGAGCGAGGTTAGCAGCGCGGCTCGATCAAAGCATCCTTATGTTACTGTACAGTGTACAGCCCTTCACAGACTACCATCTTTTTTATTTCGCATTGCTGCGAGTCTAATCGACGAGCTAACTGGTTAGTCTGTGGCCTAAAACCGCCGAGTGGAACCGTTGGTTTAAATATCTGCCGAAGTTTGATTTTCGACACGCCGAGACGAACGGTCCGCACCAAACCGATAATGTGTGGAAACCCTGATGTAACCTGTTGGTTTTTTTTCAGTAGCGTGTATTATTTTAATTGCGTTTTGTTGTTCCTATTAAGTTTTTTGGACCAAAAATCAATTAATAAACAATTTGTAATAGAATTTATTAAAGTATATCGAAAGTTTCCTTGTTTTGGAAGATTAAATCAAAAGAATATCGCAATCAAAATAAAAGCAAATAATCGTATAAGAAATTATTGCAAAAGATAAAGAAAAACGACAGCAATGAAAAA
Organism: Listronotus bonariensis; assembly: GCA_014170235.1. Lineage (NCBI taxonomy): Eukaryota > Metazoa > Arthropoda > Insecta > Coleoptera > Curculionidae > Listronotus > Listronotus bonariensis. The sequence goes on along the minus strand of JACEGR010001194.1, from coordinate 131,176 downwards.
AAGTACGTCTTTTTGCATTGTTTTACCCATATAAAACGATTTTTTCTTTTTTTTTACGATAACTGTTGCGGCCGCTGCCACTGCTAATCTTTACGTACGATTTATCGTGTTGTTTGACATAAATATAAATAAACTGTGGGCAATGCAGATCGGCGATGCAACACGACGTCTCCACTCGCCACGATACGAATGGACAAATACCGTCGCACAGTGCAGCAAGCTTATGGAACTGTTGGACAAAATAAATATATCCAAAACTTATAGAGATAGACATACCAAATGTGGTATTTTTGTAAAGCTCTTTGAACGATCTTTATAATGGTGATATAATATAGAGAGTGTTGCATTTAAAAATATTATACTTTTTGTCCTACCATGGAAGATAATAAAAAGTTTGATAACTGATTCGAAAGCTACAAAATTAACCCAATTAACTGACATTTTTTGTTAATTTTGTAAGATAAAAAGAACAATTTTAAGGGGGTGTAAATTTATACCTGGACTTTCGGTAGTATTTATACTGACTACATACAAAAACTATAAATCATTTTATAAAAAAACAAGTTGTTCTAATTATTTTTAAATCATTAGGATCTTAAATGGTAAAATTATTTTTAATTAGCCTTATTTCAACTGTAGGTAACTCTTGCAGAGTAAAAACGATCTGTTTTTAAAAGTGTTCCAAATAATTGCAATTCTACTTTTTTATAGTTTAATAAATTTGCTTAAAATAAAACAATAAATAAAAATCTGCACCATTTTCTAAAAAAAAAACAAATTAATGGACATTAAGTAATTAGATCCTTAACATTTAATTATTTAAAAAAATGTATTTTTGCGTTTCTCTGATAAGACTCATATTTTTTTTTGCATTTTTAGGCATAATCGCAACTGATAGAACTGTTAATCTACTACCTGCATTTTATCTATACTTTAATGCGATAAATTTTAATGATGCATGGACATACAAATGTATTGTCAATTAAGTGACATTTTTACCAAAAATGGACCCCATGTTAAAAAAAAACAAAAATTAGGTTTTTATCTACATATCGCTCCACTGTGCGTCGTATATTTTAAAATTAAGAGTCTTAAAATAAATAACCGTGCATTATATGCTGTAAAATTGTAACAAAATTAAAATTTCTTGTGACCTTAATATATTATAAATGTATTTTTAATTCAATAAATAAACCTAATAAACTAACATAATAATGTAACCTATGTAATTTAAAAATGTCGAACAAAATATATACTTTTTAAAACAACTTTACACTCGTATACGAGTAACTGTTTATCATATGTGGCGAAATTTATTCCGAGCTTTATAAGCACCACATTAATACAAATTATATAATCATTAAAAATACTTAAAAAAGGCAATAAATAAGAGAAAAACCATTAGGAAAAATTTAGAGATTCCTATTTAAAGTGCTCTAATAGCGACCAAAATTTAATTTTTATGCAAATCTCGTACAAATTATTTGTAATTTTTTATAAAAGTATAAATTGGGTATATCTCTTAATAGATAGGATAAAAAAATAGTACTAACCACCAGCAGTTTATTTTGGTTCTAGGAAAATATAACAGTTTTATGAAACTAAACAAAAATAGGCAATTAATAAATAAATTTACTGTTTTAAATGTTAGATTTAAACCAAAAATCTTCTGGTAGTTAATTTAACTTACCTCATAGGGTTTACTTCTTACAACTTTGTTTAAAACCTGCTTTTTCGCTTTAATTTATATTTATTAATGGGACTATCGTCTGTTTTTAGAAACAAAAAAAGTCAAAAATACAAAATATTTGGCAGAATGCAATCTTTAAATTCCCAATATAAAAAGGTAGATTTAAAATTAAATTAAATAACAACAATAATTTTACTTGTTCAATATTTCTAGTTAGGCGCAAAGACATTCATGCACAAATTTAGGTATTGAATATACTACCCAATTTAATTTTTTTTTTTTAATATACATATATCTGGTTTAATTTATTAGGGATAATCGATAACCTAAATTTCTTAACTTTACCGGCATAGTGGTCAATGACCTAGCCTAGTAGTAGTTTTACTTTAACTTAGGTAACCAATTACCAAGTAGAATAAAAACGAATATTTTTGACCCAAAAAAATGTCTCTCTTCTAATTTAAGTTTATTTATTATTATTTTATTTCTTTTTAAAATTAGAAGTGTTTGAAGATTTTCGATATTTTTTCATGTTTTGCTTGGTAAAAGTAAGCAATAACGTACAAATTACATTTTTAACGCTATTGCCAAAAAAGATTTTTGTTGTAAATAAACAAGTTAGCATATTTAAAATTAATTCTCAATCCTTTAAAAATGTTTCCATTAAATAATTTAAAAATACAGGTACTTAAAAAAAGCGTCTTTTCCACACCACTTAGACAACTGAAACAATTATATTTGATATCTTATATGCTTTTTAGATTTTGGGTCATGCAGAACTGCGTACATATTCGTCTGGGTGCTGTTAAAGAAAATACTGGACTTAATAAATTTTATAAAGTTAGGCCTTAATTATCTAGTCTTAAAATCATGCAAGGAATGTTCTTATAGGTTTAATAGAGTCGGTTTTTTAATCCTGTATAGTATAAGAATTTTATACTATAGGTCAGAAGAAATAAAACACACAATAAAAGGATTTACCCTAGATATTTTTTTTTAGCTACAAGTAATTATTTGCGTAAACAACTTATAATTAGGCTTTCTCCGTTAATTTTAGAAATCAAAAAATACTTATATTAGGATTAAACCCATCGTAAAAGGTAGAAAATATAACACAAATATAAGGAATAATAAACTACAGGCGGTTGGGAAGGGGGAAGAAGGGGGGAGGGGTTAAATGTAAAAAACTGATTTTCATGATTTTTGGCAAAACTATAAGCCTTATAAAATAACTGTAACTTTTTGGATTTAAATTATATATTTTTACACTATATTTTGACTTAATATAAAAAAAGTATCCTTATTTTCAATCGGTGTCAAACTATCAGCATTTTTAAAAAATTCAGCGAAACCGTTTTTACCCTTAAAACATTAACCACCTGCAGTTCCTGACCTCAGATGGCCTGCAAATTATTTTTTCTTTTATTTTTGTTATTTTCTCCACATTTTTGATGGGTTGCATCCTACTATAATTCGTATTGGTTTTAAAAATTATCAACCCTGATATAATAATGATTTAAAAATATCGGATCCGAGTTTTTTTTTATTTTCTGAGAATATCTACCATTGTAATGTATTTCAACTAAAAATAGACCACGTTTTCGATATTAAGTCAAAATTATGTGAATAATAAATATTTTTAACCAAACTACAGTAAATTTGGAACATGCATAGGTACGTTTTCACCACATTTTGTAAAAATAGCCCATTTTTTGTAAAAGATAAAAATAAAAACCAAAAACTTGGTTATTTGAATTTTTCACATACATTTTGAGGTTATGTAGAGAAAGCGTAAATACAAAAGTTGTAGTTCTTTTTATTGCCTACAACTTTGTCTTTTACCATTTTTCCGCAGGTCTTGTAAATTTGCCGGAAATTGAGAAAACCCGTCTTTTACAACCTAAACCCCCACTTTCTTTCCCTTCCCGACCTTAAATCGTCCGTAATTTAATTTTTCTTAAATTTTTGTGTTGTTCTTAACCTTTTTTAAAGGGTTTTAATTATATATTTTTTTACTTTATACCTCTCCTAAACGCTTCATGAATTGTCTATAATCTAAAGATTCAGACGTAATTTCAACACCTTCTCGCAAAGGTGCTTGAAAATGGCCTTCTTATTGTATTCTCACAAGACCGAAGTTCAATTTCAGTGCTAATGGACCACTATACATGCGCATTTGTAATGTATTTTAAAACGCTCTATTTCTGTCTGTGGACTTTAGAATAGGTTAGCAAAAACAAATAAAATATCTGGAAATATTTAAGATTTTCTAGTCAATATTGCTGGCGTTTTTATGATAAAAGATCTAAACTCAATCAATAAAATTTATTGTAACAATAAAAAAACACAACTATAATCTGTCTTTAAAACGGTAAAAAGTAGTAAATTTGGCATAGCATAAAGTCCTTAAGCTTTTATTACTTTTTGAGCTTTATTATATTAGATATTTACAAAATAAAGCTGTATACTTTATAACCAGTAACTAGGGGCTATGTTTTAGTATCTTTTTATTATTATAGAAAAATGGAATTCTTAGTACACAGAGTGTCCCAGCTCTATTTATACACAAAATATCTTTGCTCCTGTACTAGATACAATAATAAACCCAAGATGAAAAATGTATAATTTGATACACTTATTTTATTGACAGTATTTGTTAGTACATAATCCCAAAAACATAATTTTTATTTTTAATAAAACACCTTGTATATTTTTAAAAACTTTACCTCTTTATTAAATTTTACAGCAAAATGTATAAAACACTATACGTCAATTATATTGTTGGTTTTTGAGATATCAACAGCATGTTGATATACTTACTAAAGGTAAAAAGTAAAGAAAGAAAATAATATTTTGGCTTTATCTATATATAAATAATTCTGTTAGTGTTAAAAAATATGAAAACATGTAACTAAATAATTTTCATTGTAAGATCTACTAAGTAGTTGAGTCAATAAAGCTTTCAAACCGGCAATCGTAGAAAGTCCTCAATAACAGCTTCGATCTTTTTTTAATATTTCTATTTTTCTATTTTATTTACAATCATACAGAAACCTCGCAGAGGCAAAAATAAATATTTATATTGTTTAAACAATATACAGTGTGTCCCAGGATAGGTGTTACAAGGGGACAAATGAAACAAAAATTTTGGAATTTTTAAACGTCCTTTGGGAAAGCTGGTCGCATGGTCCAAAACTGATAAACACAAAATTTTACTCCGATTGGTAATATACAAGGCAAAGTTATAACTAGAAATATGAAAAATGACCAAGAGTAAAGTACCTTCACTCTTAAAAATAGGACAAAATTGAAAATTAAATTTAATGTCAAAATTTATAGTTAAAGAATAAAAGTAACAGTTTAAAAAGAAAATATTGTGCTTAAAGGTATGGTTTCGCTGGGGCCGTCCGCGGTCGCGTTCGACGTCGACCGCTGGACGCGCGCCACTGGTATTATGGAAACTAGTGTAAGCGGTTTGTTTGCATCGGTCCAAATTAAATGCGCGGCCGACAACAGCGACGGCTCGCGGTTGCACTGGTGTTTTAGCAGTCTAGACGCGCTGCTGGCTTCCTTTGGTGTTTGGTGTGTGTAAAATAAAGATGTCTCCCAGATTTTCTTCAGAAGATGATGAGATTTTGATCTCCGAAATTAGAAAGCACGGGGCACTGTATGATTTAGAACATGCCGATTATAAGGATTTTAATATGAAAGAAAGAATTTGGGCACAGATAAGCGAATCCGTAGGAAAAATGGTAAGTACTAGAAACAAAACGACCGTACTACACATTTATTTATAAGTTTAATATGAAGGAGTCTCTTTACAAAAAAATTTGGCTTAAAGCGGAAAGATATAATATAAGTAAATAATCCATTATTATGTCATTATTTTCATAGGATAGTGAATTTGATTATTTCTTTACACACTACTTAAACGTGTAACGTGATGGTCCTGCCAATCAGTAGCGCCTTCTTCATTGAAAAAATGTGTCAACTGTTCCCTGATATGAAATCCTTCTTGATTAGCAAATCCTCCGGGACGTCGAATTCCATGCAATCCAGTAGGTGGCAATGCGGCTTTATCGAAATGAAAAAAAGTAATATTATTCCGCTCCAAGTATCCTGATCTGAGAAAATTATGTGAGGCAACAGGCACTTAATATTAAATCATCGCATGTGAGGGGACTTATGGCAATCGGAGTATAAAATACACGAAAAACTTGACTGAGAAGTCCAAATGCATTTTCTGTTACCCTGCGTGCTCGTGAGAGCCTATAGTTAAAAATCGCTTTTGCTCTATTTGAATTCGCAGCTGCTTTTGTGTAAGGTTTCATTACATGCCTCTGCAATTGAAATGCCTCATCCCCAATTATTACATGGGGTAGTGTTTTGTTAGATCCGGGAAGGGTTGCGTCTGCAGGAAAAATGTTTCCAGATTTCACCAGTTTGCCCATATTGGATTTGGCAAATATTCCACTGTCGCCTTCTTTCCCGTATGACCCTATATCGACAGCGGTAAACATATAATTTGCGTCCACCATACCCAACAAGACAATGGAAAAATATTCTTTGTAGTTAAAGAAAAGAGAGCCGCTTTTATTAGGGCACACTATCCTTATATGTTTTCCGTCTATAGCTGAAACACAATTTGGAAAGTTCCACTTTATCCAGAAGTCCTTGGCATTTTGTTTTAAAGATTCTTGCGTGGGAGTAGGAATAAATTGTTCGACTAGTCGGCTCCTTAGTGCAGCAAGTGTTTCCTTGACAATAACACCTATGCAACAGTGGGATACACGGAATGCAAAAGCTAATGATCTGAAGGACTCTCCGGTTGCCATATACCTGTAAAAATAAAATCACAATAATTATGACATTACATAATTATTATATTTATTAATTTGATTTTAATCTTCAAGCTACAAATAGTCATCCGCATATAAAGTATTTTATTTAGTTATAGACTGTAAGAAACGTTGGAAGTCAATACGAGATAACTATTTTCGACACAAGAAAAATCTAAAACTTGGCACTGGGTCTTCTACAGCAAGTAAGCCTGTGAAGTGGCAGTTATTTGAACACCTAACATTCTTAAGTTCTCACAAACCATGAACGCAGGTAAGGACCTAATTAATTTTATACCTTGATTAGTTAACATGCATCTGATTTTGACAGCTCTACTAGTACCATTTTGGAAGACATATCCGATACGGAAGATATGGCTATATCAACTGGCGACGAAATGTCTTCTGTTGTCTCTCCTCAAGATGACACAACGCAAGATTCTTCTGACAGGACAAGAAGTGGTAGCAGGGTTTCGACAACCCCGCCAAAAGCCAATTATCGATCCCGAAGAAAAATACTACTTCTGAAGCATTGCAAGTCCTTAATACGCGTTCTGAAGAAAGAAGCGAGATTTTAAAAAAGTTATGCTTCAAGAAGAAGATGATACCGAAGTTTTTATGCGAAGTATGGCCCTATCAGTTAAAAACTTCCACTTCATCTGAGAGCTCGTGCGAAAGTAGGAATTTTACAATTGGTTACAAATTTGGAATTAGAAGCACACGCACCTGAGGAAACCATTCGATCAGTGTTACCCCAACAACAATCGTCAGAACCTAGACAATATACAGTTTTAACTACATTGCCGCAAACATCTCAACCGTACACTGATGAATCGTGTTCCCAAACCCTTTCAAACTTCTTGACGTTCCACTAAGTGTACTTTGCGACAAATATTACCAAAATATTATTCTGTATTGTGTTATTATAAGTTTACATATTAATAAAAGCCTACCTTAAAGTCACTGCAAGTTTTTCTTCAGGCGAAATTGGATTTCTTACTGCATTTGTGGAACTTTCTCTTTATGTCGTTATTCACAAAACTTAAAATAAAGTAAAACTGTTCTTTATTCAGTCGAAAAAACTGCCGAAATTTTTCGTCGTCATGTTGTAAGTGACGTGAAATAAGTAAATTAAAAATCCTTCTCTCGTCGAGTTTCAAAATTTGATTTCTTTTACTTCGTTTTCTGGTTATGATCCTCACAATTTCTGCATCCTCTTCGTCCTCCATCAAGAGAAGTGCAGCCCATTTTCTTTTGTCCATACCTATTTTAAACTACCGAATTCACTGGACGTTCAGCTTGCTTGGTCGCCGTCGGCAGATGCAAACAAAACACTCGAAGGCGACCGTCCGCGGTAGCGTCCAGCGGTCGCCGTCGAACGCGACCGCGGACGGCCCCAGCGAAACCATACCTTAATGCATCGATTTTAAAGAATATTCCAAAATTATTAAATTTTGTTACCTCTTGCCCATTATTTTATTTGTAATGCCTAACAAAAAAATGGTTTACATTTTTTTACTTTCATGCCTTAACTTTAAATTTTGACATAAAATTTAATTCTCTACAACATTTACTTATACAATTTTGTTCTATTTTTAAAAATGTAGTTAGTTTTTAGCCATTTTTTATATTTTTAGTTATAACTCGCCCTGTATATTACCAATCGGGGTTAAATTTTGTATTTATTAGTTTTGAACCATGCGATCAGTTTTCCCAAAATCTCCTATTAAAATTCAAAAATTTTTGGTCCATTTGTCCTCTTGTAACCAATCCTGGGATACACTGTATAGCGGGTCACCGCCGGGCGGGATATAGGAAATCCCATGTAATTTTTATTGGGGTCAATTATTGGCTCCCTGAATTATTTTAGAGAAAAATTCTATTAAAGTTTATTGAAGAGCATGCAAATCTTCGTCCATGGTAAAAACTTTAGATTTTTCGGTTAACCCGTTTGCTAGTTAGATGCTAATATATTTTTAAAAATTGTTACATTATTATCGCCTCATATTTATGAACAACAATAAAAATACCAGTTAGCGTAACATAACGTTGTCATTTTGAAATTTAGTGCTTTATTATTATCAAAAAATCGTAGAGAGAAAAGACTAACCATGAGTTATACTACTGAAGAAAAAGTATTGATGATTAAATGGTACTATCAAGGAAATAGTTACCAAAAGGTGTCAGACATGTTCGCTGCTCAGTATCCGAATAGACCGATACCCGGAAAATCAACAGTCGATAGGACCATCAAAAAATTTGAGACCAAAGATACAGTGATAAATAACTGCAGAAGTGAAGCTAAGGAGTATCAAAGAGAAGAAAATGTAAGAGATGATAGAGACTTGGAAATTTTATTGCACATGGAAGAACATAAAGGGAAGGTGAGTACAAGGAAACTTTAGGATATCATAGGAAAAGATCAATCAGTGCTCCGGATTTTAAAAGGCATAAATACATTTCATATAAATATAAAAGATATTAAAATCCAAGGGATGGGGATGAAATACGAAGGCAGGAATTTTGTTTTGACATGATGGAAAGGGCAAACATGGACAGGGATTTTTAAGAAATATTTGTTTTACTGATGAGTGCACACTTACGTTAAACAATGAACCCAATCATCAAAATTACCGATACTGGAGCAAAGAAAACCAATACAGATTTGTCGAAACGAGGACGCAATATCCACAGAAAGTAAATGTTTGGGCGGTAATTTTCGGACAACATATTATTGGACCAAATCAAAATTTGAATGCAGAATTTTATTTTGAACTACTCGAAGAACTAATTTTAAATGATGTATCCAGGGAAAATCAGGAAATTTGGTACCAAATGGATGGCTGCCCGGCACATAATACCCTGGCTGTTCGGGAATATTTACACAACGCTTTTAATGGAAATGTTATTGGCCTACATCACACCATAAACTGGCCAGCCAGGTCTCCTGATATTTCGCCAAATGACTTCTTCCTCTGGGGCCATTTAAAAAGCATGATATACAAGGATAAAAATTACTCTAATATAGATGAGTTAAAAAATGCCATTTCTACAGAATGCGATAAAATTTCAATTTACCAGTTAGCCAATGTAAGAAGACAATTTTATGAACGTCTGGGTTATTGTCTAGCACTCAATGGAGGAATATTTAAAAATTTTCTTAAGTCCAACATATTAATTATTGTAATAATATTAATAATCTATTGAAGCATGTAAATATTATAAATGTAATACGTTCTTGAAATTTGTTACTTAAGTTTAGTTTAACTTAACTTAATTTGTTTGTATAAATACAACTTTAATCTTTTCACTGTACGATATTTTGATAATAATAAAGCACTAAATTTTAAAAATGACAACGTAATGTCGCGCTAACTGGTATTTTTTTGTTGTGCATAAATATGAGGCGATAATAATGTAACAATTTTTAAAAATTTGTTAGCATCTAACTAGCAAACGGGTTAACTGAAGAATCTTAAGTTTTACCATGGACGTAGATTTGCACGCTCTTCAATAAACTTCTATAGAATTTTTCTCTAAAATAATTAGGGGAGCCAATAATTGACCCCATTAAAAATTACATGGGATTTCCCATGGCAATGTATCATCCTGTTATTTATATAGGGTGTCCAAAAACTCTCCCAACAAACATAAAAAAGATTCTTCATTAAAAAACAAGAAAAAACCTTTATATAAACATATGTCCTAAAAGTCCTACTTTCGGAACTACAGGTTGTTAAAATTTAAGAAAAAAACGTTTTTTATCATAACTTTCATACCAGTTCAGATATTTTTAAGAAATTTAAGATAGCTTCAAAAGAAATTTTTTAGCGTACAAGGAAAAATACATTTTTTCGTCAGTGTCGTCCGTAAGGGATTTACTGCAAATATTTTTTAAGAAAAAATGGTACGCAATTTCCTCATAAAAAAATATTTCGGATTCTTGTTTAGTTTCGAACAAATTTGGTCTCTTGACTTTTTTATTTGATGTATGGTTTTTGCATTAAAAATAAAAATCATTTTTCGGCATGGTTAAATCGCTATTTATTTGTTATATGGTAGTGATGTTACGAGTACTTAGTTTGCTTTACCAATCATTATATGAATTAAAAGTTGAAACATTGATGTAGTGACGAACTTTTGTTAGGGAAATTAATTTGAATTTAAATAATATATAACATAAAGAAGATGATAATATTTACTTTAAAGTTAGAGATTAGATCATTTTAAATTTAATAAGAATAATATTTAAAATGTATAGATATACATTAATACTGTAAATGCTTGGCATATTATTATTTATTTCTGTACACAATAAACCAAGCATAAAAATAAAACATTTTATAGGACTAAATATATTTTTTAGTGCAATTTCTATGCTTCTCCTTTACAGGATACATTTCGATCTGAAATTTAAAAGCAACACTTGAGAAATATATACCTCTCTAGAGATATTCTTTAAATAAAACGTAGAAAAAATATTTTTAAATTTTCCATTTCCTTAGCAGTTTAATTCTCTACACCACAAGCAGAAATAGAATATCTGGGAGGTATTTTGGATGCGCATGTATAGTGGTCCATTAACAGTGAAATTGAACTTTGGAGTGATACGAAGATGAAAATGCCAGTCATGTTTGAATTTTGGTTTAACATGTATACTAGAGAGACCCAAGCACCTTATCAGAATTTAGAGAAAGTTAGAGATGTCTTGCTGTTTACATGCAGCCTGTCTACGTAAATTGGGAAACTTTTATTAAAAAAATAAACTTAAATTTTAGGGGTAAATCACACCCTTATCAGAAAGAATAATTAACATCTTGTTTTAAAGATTGTTTACTCTTATTATATCCATTTAGTTAAATATTATATTAAAAAAACAAAATTTTGCCTAGCTGTCATATCAACGAAAATAATAGCAGACACTTCAAATTTGACAGTTGTAATCAAAGACATTCAGAATAACTTATCACTCGACTTCTCTTTCTATTTAAGATTATAGTCTTACCCCTGCCTGCATGTCATAGAGTGAGAGCAGCAAAAGAATGTTTTCTACTAAAATTAAAAATTGTCGTGTCTGGGGGAATGGCATCCCTTACAACCCTCAGCATTCTTGATGCCATTCAAAGAAGAGCTATTTGTCTCATTAGTGATCCCTCACTTTCAGAAAGGCTTCATTCTCTTGCCCATCGTCGAGCTGTGGGAGGTCTATCGCTCTTTTATAGAGAGTTTTACGGTTTCTGCTTCGACGAATTATCCAGTATAGTCCCTCCTCTTGCAGCTCCCAACAGAGAAACTCGTGGTGCCGCACGTATGCATCCCTATACGGTCCAATAGGACAGGCCCCGAACTTCCCATTTCGTTCGTTCTTTTATCCATAGAGTTTCTAGACTATGGAACCTACTGCCAGCGGAGGTCTTTCCTTTCCCCCAAATCTTCAAGTTTTAAGTCCCGAGTTAACAAACTTCCTCTTACGTTGCTTAAGACACCCACGGTACGTTAGTATTAAGACTTTCAGCCTTCGTGGATTGTCCAAAGATAAAAAAAAAGCGTTTTTGACCTGGAGTGTCCAAAATTAGCTAGTTTCGTTTTCAAACGGCCACCCTGTATATTTTAGTTTATATTGCTTTTGCCTTAGTAACATCTTAACACTTAAACACAAGGCCTTGGGATGTAAGCCCGAAATGTAGTTTATGAAATTCATTTAGCTTAAGGCAATTAAACCCGAGACATGCCCAAGAAATTACACAAAACCACAGAAAACCCAAGTGAAACGTTATTGTTAAAGAAAATACTTTTGGGTAGTAAGAATTTCATTTATAAAATAAACCGGTATCAATTCTTATATCAATTTTTACCTTAAAAACATTATGGCAAAATAATGACTATTTATTTATTATATCGTATTAATACATATGACGGGAGGGGTCATTTTAAAATACGTGTTGTCCACTTTTAAGCAAAATTAAGTTAGTTCTGGTTATTAATATTTTTTTTAATTGTCTTTAATGTCTGGGTTTTTTCTGTTGAATTGTGAAACACATTTGTTTTAATTGGCATTATTTTATACTGATAACATACTTCTCTAGATATAAAATCATTTTACAAAATGTATCGTATTCGTTTTGTTGTTCCAAACTGATGCTTACTCAAATTTAATTTTAAAATTTTACCCAAACGAAGCTTAAATAATTTACGAGATTAAATTTTTACTATTCTATTAGCGATCCCCTATTTTAAGAAATTAAACTATAAATTAAATATGACTGACTTGAAAAAACTGTTCTTTTTCTGAATATTTTGTTTAAGTGGACAAGAACCATTTTGGAGTGGTCCCCCTCATACTTAGACGCTTTTTTTTTTTACTTTTTACCTTAATGTTTTGTTTTAGTGCTCACTCACTTTAATAAAAATGTAGTCAGTAATGTAAAGCCGGACCTAGACACTACCAACTTCGGCGAACATTCCGCATTCGTCGGGTTTATTTTTCCCCAAACAATGAAATCGGGTTCTTCCAATAATATTAGAGGCTTACCTGTCTGTCAGCCGTTATTATTGTTTTTCTTAAGGCAAAGTAAATGTAACTGCAAGCAGATAAATAAATATATTTTATTCTCTGTGTTTGATCTTACAATTCGGTACTGACAGCGCCTGCACTCTGTGGGTTGTGTTTAAGGTTGTCTTTATTACGTATCGCTACACATTGGTGATACTGGGATTTCTGCAGACTTTCAATGTTCATTGCTAGGGAGGGTTAAACGGCTAAAACAAAAACAAAACAATAAGTTAAACTGACTGTTTATAGTACTAAAGTAGTAATTTTCAAAATTATCAGTAATCAGGCCGTGATTTAGCCAGAAGAGTATTGTACCTCTTTGTGTTTTTTTGATGTTTTCTTTTATTAATAATAATTAACCATATTTAATTAATCAATTTATGATTTGTTTACCTACTTGTCATAAAGGTTCTTGACTGACATATGACAGGCCAGAAATGTACATAGTCTAAAAGGATATTGTACTGATTCATTCTAAATTGTACCTTGACCAACGGTCAAAGAAAAAAATACTCAAAGAAAAAAATAGCTAATCTTTTTGGTAGGACTAGGTCCATTCTCACTTTTAAACCGATTCTGAGCAGAGCTGCTGGCGAGGTTTAACGCGTTGTTTAACGGATTTTGAGAAAAAGGAAAGTTTCTTTCCACAATTAATGTAACTCTTAAGTTGAGGATCTGTATGTGGAAAGTATAAAAACTCTTGTGAGTAAATTTTCCTCGAGCTAGCTAGCTTTAATACCAAAAAGGCCAATCCTCCATCTTCTGGTAAGTCTCTCAAGACCTTATTCATATCATCATTACTAATTAATACAATATTTTATCTCTATTATCACATCTTAATCGTTCTATGCTAACTTTAATTATAAAAATGTCATTTTACTTAACACATTTCTCATAATTTAATATAATTGACACTAAACTTACCCCTTATTATCAATCGCACATCCAAGAGAATGCAAATGTACAAACATAACACTCGTTTTAGGCCTTTTTTTGTTCCACCGTACCTTACGGTATCCGTTACGAGTACATAATACTCGGAGACACTTCCATTGTACAACCAGCACTGGGGACACCGTCTACAGCCAGATCTACCGATTTACAACCTTCCACGGTCCAGTCGGCCTGAAAGACACCCACGCTCGTTTTGGGTCCACTCTATTACTAGCAACTTAAGCATCACCGAACTTCCAGTTGACCAGGTTTGAGTCACCTCCCAGGTATTTATTGATCACAATAACTAAAATAACCATCGGCGTACAGACATTTTAATATCTTACTTAAGACTGATCTAGCTTTACCTTGTGAATAGTCCTAAGTGATTTTAAGCACTTTTTTTGTTGTTGCTGTTTTTTTCTTTATCTGTAAGCCCAAGTATACGTATACCAGAGGTACCAGTCTCTATATGTAACATATGCATTTTAAACCACCACTGTTACTGTTTTTCGTTTTACTTAAGTATTTTATATTCATTTGTTGGTTTAAACTACACATTTTTCACCTTTTAAAATTACGCTGCATACATCTAAAACTTAGGTTAAGAGGGTATTTTGTACGTGACAGCAAACAGCTGGTTTAGTAGAGCTGGGCTTAGGGCTCCGGTGTCTTAAGAGTATAGTTTAGGCACTCGAGGTACTGATAGACTACTTTCTGAGTAGTAAATGTAATACAGTAGGTTCGTTTAAGAACATAATAAAGGATTGTGTGTGGTTTAGATATATTAATAACGGTGTTTTATTTTGTTTTTGGTTACAGTAATTTCCTGTTTTTATAGTTACAAACCGTCGCTTTTCCTAACCTTAGGGCCAAAAACAGGTGGCGCTTTACCCCCTAATCTTCGGCTAGCTAGCCCGGGACTGCCCTATAGGAAAAGCGATTAGATCAAACAATAAGCCACCACCTTTTGTTGCGGGAGCCCCTAACCAGGGTTACCGTAATAAATTTAGCGCCCACGTGGTTATTAATTAGCTCTTTTTGTTTTCAATTTGCTTTGTATTTTGGCCAACGATAAATTTGGTGCCCAAACGTGCTTAGGTTATTTTTTCTTAATTTTTTTTTGTTTTAGACAGTTATCAATTTGGCACCCAAACGTGCATGTGATTTTTTTTTAATATTGCTGTTTTAACCAGTAATATAACTTAGCACTAACGTAACGTAACCTTTTTTTGTTATCATTAATTTTACTGGTTTATAAATTTGGCGTCCACTTGATTGCTTACCACACACACTCTTTATTTTTTTGTTTTTTGTTACTAATATACATACAGTTTATTAAAAAGTCGTAAAACTTAGTTAATTAAATTAATTAACTTCCTTTTTTGGTCGAGTTTCTTTTTTGCTACTGCCTTTCGAGTGCCTAAAACCATTTTGATTGCTGGAGACTGGTGTGTTTTTTCCCTGTACTGCCTTAAACGGTATTTTTCACTTAACTTACAGTGAAATGTATAATTTTTTTTTGTTTTTTAATAGACCTTGATTGAGGTTATATTTATATATCAAATAAATCTAGCCAAAAAGTAGATATATTTTATTGATTATTGTTCAGATTATTGTTTTGTTTTGCGGAGCCACATTTTTATTTACCGGGTAAACGTTATAAACATTCTTTTCTTTAAACTTATTTAAAATTTTGGTTGATTGCTTGGCTACATTTAGACCAGTTTTTGTTTTTTTAATTAAAAACTATTATGCCACTTAAAATAGTTTATGATTGAGTTTTTTTGTAAATTGTTTTGTTTTTTTCGCCTACGAACACCGATATACGGGGTCTAGTCATAAAGTAATTATAATATTTTTATATACCGCCTGTCTTCAAACTTGGCATTTTTTTTTTATGTTTTTGTTTTGGAATATTTTCTTGTGGCCTTAAAAATGTACGGGGCTTCAATCATAAAAGAATTATAATACCTTTTAATTCTTTATCATTATATATTTATTTTTTCTACATACCGGTTGTCTTAAAAACTTTGGATTTATTTCTTACTTAAGTCCTTGCTTTGGAACATTTTTTTTGCGGGCTTATCGATGTACAAGGCCTCATCATAAAGTAATTGTATAATATTTTTTTGTGTACAGGTTGTCTTAAAAGTTGCATTTACTTTTTTATATTTTGTATTCATATTTACGTCTTTGTTTTGGGGATATTTTGTTTTCCGACCTGTGGCTTTTGCCTGCTTCTAGCGTATTTACTTTTATAGGGGTTTTATTGTGTTTTACTACGGGGGTGTGCACAACCCACACAGCGTTCTTTGTCATTTTGGGGGCATTTTCTTTCCGTTTCTGTTGCGCTCATTCTTTCTTTGTTGTGTTTTGCGCCCGTTTTTCGGCTGGGTTTTTTTTTTGTCGTTGGATACTTCAGTTGTGTTTTGTTTCTTTTTGGTTGGGGCGGGTTTCGTGTCCTTCAGACACTGACATTACCTTCCTACATTTTTCTTAGCAGTTAATCGTTACCTAAATTAACTAAACTTTACAAAAAAATAAAATAAATAAATAAATAAAAATACCAAACAGTGTACTTTTTTAAAATATTTATTTCTTTAAATTGAATTTGGGTACATTTTGATAATGGACATTAACTATTTGGGTAACGAAGAGCTGAAATACGAGCTTATCATTCGCGGCTTACCAATTACCGGTACGTTCGCGCAAAAGCGGTATGACTTACGCGAAGCTTTGAGAATGGAGCGAGAATCTGGACTTGAACCTCCAACTACATCAAGATACGACGCGGAAAGTGAACTCTGTTTGTGCCGAGCCAAACTGTACACCATAGAACGGGACATTATTAATATGGATTTGTCGAATAGAGAAAATGAAGTTAGGAAATTAACCACTCTGTTAATTCATACGTCTGGTAGAGTGAAGAGAATTCGGGTGTCGTCTGACGCAGACCAAAGACTAAAACACGATCTTATGATAAGGTGTGCTAGATTACTGAAGAAGCTTGATGTATCAGGTCAAGAAAATTCACTGCTTCATGGACAATCAACTTCGTCAAAGAGCGCAAACTTGGATCTGGATCAGCAGGAACTGAAGACACCTGAGCAGCAAACGGAGGTTCAAGTTAATAAGGAACGTACGCGTGTATCTTATGACCTAGTCGATTTGAGCGATGACAACCACGCGCAGGAAAATAGTGTTCCTCATCAAGATGTGCCTCCAACGATTACCACGACAGCTGCCACTCCTATTAGCAATGCTACTCGTTTAAACTTGGGTTCTCGTCAAGGCTCCGACCACCAACCAAATCCAACCAATATTGAAGCATTGTCCTTACTCTCTAGACTCAACCAAGAATTAGCAGCACCTCCTGGTGATGGTCGCCCTCAAAATGAAAGCATTCACTTCAACCATGACCGTGGTTTTGCTGCCTTAAATCTTACCAACCAGTCAGCTCAAATAAGATCAGCATCGGGTCTACCACCTCACCGATACCTAGAAGCATCAAGCGGGCTCAACCATTGCCAAAATGCATTTGACGGTCTTAGCTACTCGCTACCTCAATCTACCATGGAACCTACGCGGCCAAATTTACCACCTCTTGGAAGTCCTTTGCTGCAAACTAGCTTCTTAAGAACAAACCACGAGCCTTTACGAGCTGCAACGACTTCGCTAGGATTAGGAAACTTGGAGCGCCGTCCAAACTTAGAGACACTTACTGCTGGAGTCAATAATCCGGTTCAGGCTGGATCTCGTCTGGTTAACTTCAACTCTACTGTTCCAAATGAAACCATGTCACACTCTGTTCCACTCGTGGATTTGGCAAACCGTTTGGATAACTTCGAATTTTCCCCCTGCGCGGACCTAATCGAAATATCACGGGTCTGTATGAACCTGTCTCCCACTACTGTGATGTTAGTCGCTGGAACTTGAAATATGATGGGCATACTAGCGTGACCAACTTCCTAGAACGCGTTGAAGAGCTGCGACGATCAAGAGGCGTGTCGAAGGAGCAACTGCTTCGTTCAGCACCTGAACTGTTTACAGGAGATGCTCTTTTGTGGTTCCGCACGAGTTATTTTACAGATTGGAACGATCTGGTGTACCAACTACGTGAAGCCTTTCAGCCCTACGACTACGAGGTCAGTTTATGGGATGAGATAAGGAGGAGAACACAAGGCGCTCAGGAGCGGGTATTGAGTTATGTGGTGGCAATGCAGAGCTTGTTCCGAAAATTACCAGAAATTCCCTCTGAAGATACAAAACTACGATTGGTACGTAGAAACCTCTTACCATATATCCAGAGTCGCTTAGCTCTACACCAGGTGTCATCCTTGCAGGAATTGGTTCGTCTTAGTCGAGCCATCGAAGAAACGGAAGCTCGCGTTCAGGGATTCGTACCACCACCTACCAATTATAGACAACTCCTAGAACCCGAGTTAGCATACCATAGACCGACTCATCATGCTTCCCCAGTAACAGTACCAGATTTTCAGAATCGGAATGCCTCACCTTCGACGTCTGGTCAAGGGCCTTCCAGGAATCATCCAGTGGATGCTGTGGGCCTTAGTGATAGACCTTATTGTTGGAATTGCGGTG
This sequence comes from Listronotus bonariensis, assembly GCA_014170235.1. Classification (NCBI taxonomy): domain Eukaryota; kingdom Metazoa; phylum Arthropoda; class Insecta; order Coleoptera; family Curculionidae; genus Listronotus; species Listronotus bonariensis. Next base: position 112,557 of record JACEGR010001194.1, on the reverse strand, counting down.
AGGACGGACACAGATTTCGTCAGTGCGATCAACCACGCAATAAATTTTGCTACCGCTGCGGCACAAAGGATGTCATAAGCCGAGACTGTCCAACATGCTCAAAAACGTACCTCCGGCAAGGAGATAGGCCACCTACCTTGCCCGATTTCACAAGAATCAATGGCCGCAAATTCACAAACTGCTGTTCTCGACTACGTGCTGGCTCATGCCAAAGGTGATCAGCGTCCATTTTTAAGTGTACACATTTACGGAAAGTCAGTCCTTGGACTTTTAGATAGTGGTGCTTCCCGGACTATAATTGGTTCATCTGGATGGAACCTCTTGCGACCATTGTGTCAGTTACTTCCTTGCAGTACTTCTGAATGTACCGTGGCTAATGGCCAGTCCTGCCAGATTCTGGGTGTGGTGCAGTTACCCATTCAGCTTAAAGACCGGGTAATATTGTTAGAAACCTTGGTGGTGCCTGCCCTTCCACATGCCCTGATACTGGGAGTCGATTTTTGGACACGTATGGAAATTATACCGGACCTACATGCTGGTGAGTGGTCCTTTAGAGATACCTCAAGTTCATCAGTGCCGCAGGTTTCTGCCATACTATCAGCGGGTTCACTTACACCGGAACAGAGGAAGACACTTGACGAGCTGGTCGAACAAACCTTTTCTGCTATGGGTAGCGGCCTTGGATGTACGAGGCTGGTGGAACTCGTTATCAAGACCGACTCTGCTCCAATAAAACAGCGATACTACCCTTTATCTCGTGCACTTCAAAAAGAAGTCAACTCAGAGCTGGAAAAGATGTTGGCTGATGGCATTGTTGAACCTTCTGAGTCTCCGTGGTCTTCTCCCATTGTTATGACCAAAAAGAAAGGTGGAGGCTGGCGCTTTTGTGTGGACTATCGTGCGCTTAACAAAGTCACGACGCCGGACGCCTATCCCATTCCTTACGTCTCTGCGACTCTAGATAAGCTTCGGGACGCGCGTTTTCTTAGTACCCTGGATATTAAGTCCGCCTACTGGCAGATCCCTATCGCTGAAGAGTCGAGGCCTTTAACTGCATTTACCGTACCCTCTCGAGGACTATATCAGTTTAAGCGGATGCCTTTTGGGCTGACTAATGCTCCCGCCGTTTGGCAACGATTCATAGACCGCGTTGTCGGCGTCGATTTGGAACAATACGTCTTTGTTTACCTAGATGACGTGATTATATGTACACCGACGTTTGAGGACCATATAAGAGTATTAACCGTAAATCAACAGGTTTGGAAGAAAAAATTACATCATCTCCAACGCCGCCAAACAATTTACAGCTAAGTTGGCTCCTAAGTTCACCGGTCCATTTACTGTCACTAAAATACTGTCTCCATGGTCGTACGAAATCTCGGATGCTTCTGGAGTAAGCCTAGGGGTCTGGCATGCGAAGGATCTCAAAGCTCATCCGCCTGATGACTAAACGTGCGTTGGAATTCTTTCATTCTTTTTTTTTGTTTGGGTATATTTACCCATAGCTAGATTTATTATGTCTCTTCTTCCCGTTATCTGCCTTAATCTTACTAAGAGTTTTGAAGAAACTTATTTTTAGGAAGGGGAGGTGTGTTACGGGTTTATTTTTCCCCAAACAATAAAATCGGTTCTTCCAATAATATTAGAGGCTTACCTGTCTGTAGCCATTATTGTTTTTCTTAAGGCAAAGTAAATGTAACTTCATGTTAAATAAATATATTTTATTCTCTGTATTTTTGATCTTACAATTCTGTTTAATAGCGCCTCATTCTGTGGGTTGTGTTTAAGGTTGTCTTTATTACGTATCGCTACACATTGGTGATACTGGATTTCCTGTAGACTTTCAATATTCATTGCTAGGGAGGGTTAAACGGCTAAAACAAAACAAAACAATAAGTTAAACTGACTGTTTATAGTACTAAAGTAGTAATTTTCAAAATTATCAGTAATCAGGCCGTGATTTAGCCAGAAGAGTATTGTACCTCTTTGTGTTTTTTGGATGTTTTCTTTTTATTAATAATAATTAACCATATTTAATTAATCAATTTATGATTTGTTTACTTACTTGTCATAAAGGTTCTTGACTGACATATGACAGGCCAGAAATGTACATAGTCTAAAAGGATATTGTACTGATTCATTCTAAATTGTACCTTGACCAACGGTCAAAGAAAAAAAATACTCAAAGAAAAAAATAGCTAATCTTTTTTGGTAGGACTAGGTCCATTCTCACTTTTAAACCGATTCTGAGCAGAGCTGCTGGCGAGGTTTAACGCGTTGTTTAACGGATTTTGAGAAAAAGGAAAGTTTCTTTCCACAATTAGTGTAACTCTTAAGTTGAGGATCTGTATGTGGAAAGTATAAAAACTCTTGTGAGTAAATTTTCCTCGAGCTAGCTAGTTTAATACCAAAAAGGCCAATCCTCCATCTTCTGGTAAGTCTCTCAAGACCTTATTCATATCATCATTACTAATTAATACAATATTTTATCTCTATTATCAAATCTTAATCGTTCTATGCTAACTTTAATTATAAAAATGTCATTTTACTTAACACATTTCTCATAATTTAATATAATTAACACTAAACTTACCCTTATTATCAATCGCACATCCAAGAGAATGCAAATGTACAACATAACACTCGTTTTAGGCCTTTTTTTGTTCCACCGTACCTTACGGTATCCGTTACGAGTACATAATACTCGGAGACACTTCCTTGTACAACCAGCACTGGGGACACCGTCTACAGCCAGATCTACCGATTTACAACCTTCCACGGTCCAGTCGGCCTGAAAGACACCCACGCTCGTTTTGGGTCCACTCTATTACTAGCAACTTAAGCATCACCGAACTTCCAGTTGACCAGGTTTGAGTCACCTCCCAGGTATTTATTGATCACAATAACTAAAATAACCATCGGCGTACAGACATTTTAATATCTTACTTAAGACTGATCTAGCTTTACCTTGTGAATAGTCCTAAGTGATTTTAAGCACTTTTTTTGTTGTTGCTGTTTTTTTCTTTATCTGTAAGCCCAAGTATACGTATACCAGAGGTACCAGTCTCTATATGTAACATATGCATTTTAAAACCACCACTGTTACTGTTTTTCGTTTTACTTAAGTATTTTATATTCATTTGTTGGTTTAAACTACACATTTTTCACCTTTTAAAATTACGCTGCATACATCTAAAACTTAGGTTAAGAGGGTATTTTGTACGTGACAGCAAACAGCTGGTTTAGTAGAGCTGGGCTTAGGGCTCCGGTGTCTTAAGAGTATAGTTTAGGCACTCGAGGTACTGATAGACTACTTTCTGAGTAGTAAATGTAATACAGTAGGTTCGTTTAAGAACATAATAAAGGATTGTGTGTGGTTTAGATATATTAATAACGGTGTTTTATTTTGTTTTTGGTTACAGTAATTTCCTGTTTTTATAGTTACAAACCGTCGCTTTTCCTAACCTTAGGGCCAAAAACAGGTGGCGCTTTACCCCCTAATCTTCGGCTAGCTAGCCCGGGACTGCCCTATAGGAAAAGCGATTAGATCAAACAATAAGCCACCACCTTTTGTTGCGGGATGCGCCGTAGTACGAATTTTTTCCTGTCGACTGTCGGTAAAATTTACCACATTAAAGGACGCGAAGTTAGGCGAATTGCGTTCGGTGGCAGCTCCCAGACGCTTTACTTCTGCTTTGATGCACATTCGGTAATGGTTTTCCTGATCAATGCAGTACAATTTGTGTTGGAGTGTATAATAATCGAAATATAATTTACGAAACGTGGAAAAACATTCAAACATTTTTTAGTGCAAATTGTACAATAAAAAATTGAACAAAGACTCAATAATAGCCATATTCCTCCAGTAACTAAGCAAAGGGAAGGCCGGTTTTTGGCTTTTGAATGTATTTTTTAACTATATACAACACATAATTATAGAAGCTGCAGCACCAACGGCTTGCACGTCCACGCCTATGTCCATTTTAAAACCGACAATCTAGACTTGACCGAACATTCGCCGAAGTACGAAGTGGTATGGGAAGTCAACTTAACCTTTAAAATTGTGCTTCGCCAAAGTACGTAGTGTCTGGCACCGGCTTAAAGGCTTATTTTCATGCGACATAATAAGGGGTATTTTCTTTGTTAGCTGCTTACAGCAGCTGTAAGCAGTTTAATTTTTTTGACAAATCAATGACGACAGTCTTACAGCAGCAGCGGTTGTTAGCGGCGTCGGGAGATGTCTAACCACTGTCTAACAGGATAAAAAACCAGGAGGGGAAATGTAGCCGAATTTGAGGTTAAAAGTAAAACAAAATTGACTAAATGTATACTAATAACAATAACAATAGTATGTGTGGGAAACCATGTGATAAATTAATTTACCTGCCATTAAAGATATTGCGCATTTTTGTTTTAAAACTGAAGTTGCCATTTTTTAGGTTATATTATTATTATTTTTATGTCATTTGTCATTGGCGGTAAGCGCTTTTATTTTTTCGATTCACATTATAATGACGTCAGCTGTTAGACAAACTTGTTAGCAGCTGTAAGACAGAAGAATTAGAAAAATATCCCTATAATGTCATACGACTTTAAGTCATGACAATATGACACTTTTAGTGGATGTATTCATGTATTTAATGTCACAAGGTATGTTACGTGGAATTAATGTAAAATGTCACAAAAAATGTTACGATATCAATTGTCGTCACGACCTCATGACTTTGAAGTTTACATGTTTCAAAATGTCGCGACTTTTAGTGTCATGGCAATAAAGTCGCGACAATATCGTCACATGAAAACGAGCCTTAACCAAAGGCAATATCAACTAAATCAGAAGATCAAGTTGCCTTACAGTCCGCCATTACGTCTTTTAGTTCACGTGTCACTAAATTTAAAATTTGTAAGGTTATGGATAAATTTTAACAAAAATATTAAAAATTAATATTGACATTGATTTTTAATGTCTAAAAATAAAATAAAAAAATACTAATTAGTCTCTAATTAGTCTATATTTCCAAAAAGTTAGTTTTTACAATTTAAAATTTTAAATACATAAAAGCATATTTATGAAGAGAATCTTTGAGACGGCCATGATTTTTTATTTGCAAAATAAAAGCTGTATTAAAAAAATACAACTAATTTATAAGTATAGATAAATCAAATATGTATAAAATATAAATTATATTGACTTTTAATCCCGGTTTATACAGCAAACTTTCTTTATTTTAAACAAAGGAAATACTTTTTTTGTTTTTCGCATTGTTTTTTAGCACCCTGTATATTAAAAAGTAACAAAATTTACTTGGTTTAAAAATTTTAAAATTTAAATATAGAACAAGTTATTTAATTTATTTGTTTATCTACCCAGGTAAATCCCTCGACATGGAAATATTATATAAATTGTGTAATAGGGTTAGAATAAATATTTAATTTTTAGTACCAATTTTAAAAAGGCTTACTTTTAAAAAATTTTTGTGTGACCAGTTTAAATCTAAAATATGTTAAATATTTGGATAAAATGCAGGTAGGAGATGTTGCCAGATCAAAGTGAATACCAAAATGCTGGCAAATTTTGCCTGAAACCAATGAGTTATTAAAATAAATGCTAATAAATGTATTGTTACTTACGTTGTTTTTTTCATAATTACAGACTTTTGTGTACAAGAGATGATCTAGAAGCCAGTCCACTGGTTTGTCGTTGTAGAACATTTGAAAAAATGTAATAAGCCAGGGAAGTTCCGCACTTTTAAACATTTTCCCTAAAACAAAAGCCATATACAGTGTGTCTTTTTTAATATAGTTTTTACGAAACAAGGTTTATTTTTTAATGAGATTTGCATGATCCAAAATCCAAAATGCGACAATTGGATATATATTTTTTGTCGTATATGTGCTTTCACAAACACATAAATTTTGCTCAAGGGAAATGTGGGGGTGTTTTTGACAAAATATTTTTTTTCTGAAAAAATATTTTAGGGATTAAAAGTAACTTTTAATATTAAAACTTGTTTATTTACAAGAAAAACTTTTTTCTTTGCGATGACGATAAAAATTTAGGTTTTTAATTAAGGCGTATAGGTTATCATTTTTAAAATATTTGATTTTCAAAAATAATTTATTATGACTTTTTTGCTAAGAATAATGCAAGGAATCACCTCTTAAAGTAACGAACACCCTATAAGTATTTAGATAATGTTGCGTTCGAAACTGGTGACTGGTTTAATTTGTGTCGGTCTGTAATAAACACAGTTGTATTAACCAATATGGTAAAAGAGCACACCAACAAAAACATGTTTATAAATGTATACTGAAATTTTTTAAAAAGATAAGATTTAAAAAATAATTAAAATAAAATAAAAAGAGGTTTATTTTATTAATAATTTTGAATTAAATTTGTAAAAAAGCTTTAAATATGCGCTTATTATGCTTTAATATTTAGAATTTTATTCATTTTTAAAGAAACCTTTTACATCGACCATTCAAATAATGTATTTTACGAGGGCTACTAAAACGACCTAAGACCTAAAATCCTATAGGGAGAGACCGGAGTATATAGGGGGGTATTTGGAGGTTTCAACCCCCCTCCACCCCTTAGAATGGGGAAAAAGGAAAATTTGAATGAAAAAATCCTTTCTTTCCTATGTTTTTAAGACATACTGTTATGTGCCCCCTTACTTTACCATACGGAAAGAAGGAAAAAGAAAATGTAGTTGGAAAATGAGTAAAATGCATGTTTTTACAAAGTAAGGAGCTTTGTTTTGCTCTTTAAAATTTTTTTCAAACCAAAACCGGAAATAAGGAAATTGTTGAATAGAAAACGAATGATTTGTGATAGAGGGACCTTTTTTCTTTGGTTTTCAATATTTTTGATACTATTTTTTTGTACAGCCAGACCCTCACCATAAAGAAGATACACAAACTTCTATACAATTTCAAAATTACCGGAGATAAAAAAAACATTTTTTGTAATTTTTTCTAACAATTTTTTTCTAGTGTACTGATTTTTGTCAAATTTTGCAGACATATCAATAACAAATTACTTATAAACAACGTTTGTTTTTAAGGTTTGTTTTCTTAATTTTGAAAATCAGAATTAAACGTACGTAAATATTTAATCTCGCTTTTCTGGGAAACAGTATATTTTTAAGTTAATGCAACAAGAGGACCTTTTTAAAAGATATTTTAAGGCTCTTTATAAATTTTATATCCAAAATTATAAAAGAATTGAAACAAAAAAGTTCTAAGTCATTTTTCTAAAGCAAAAAAACAGTTTAGGCCCTTTGGCATTGACTACTAACGTCAAGTTATTAGGGTAATTACAAAGAATCAGTAAACTAGAAAAAAGTTATTAAAAAAATAACAAAATTTTTTTAACACCCCGTATCTCCGTTAATTTTGAGTTTGAGTCGAAAAAATTGAATGAGGTTTTGCCTAAATAAAAAATAAAGGCATTCATTTTATTACCCGTCCTTGGCTACCTCAGGCAGTGAATTTTCCGCCATGAAAATTGCCACGTATTTTATTACAATTCTTTTACCTTTTAATTTAGCTCTTTATATTTTGACCAGCATAATTTTTAAACCTAATAACAAACTGTTCAATTTTTTTCTTTTAATTACTTTTGTTTATATATTATATTAAACCTCCTATAAATTTAATCAATTAAAATACCCAGCATATTTTCAGCAAGTTTTTTTAGAAAATAGTCTAATGTACAATAATTTCGGTCGAGGGTTTTTATTTTTAAATGTAAAACTTAAGACGAGGGTTTTTTATATTATTGTCCATGAAACTATTTGCCAATCCAATCTTTCAAAAAATGTTTGGGTAGTTTAATATATTTGAATTTGTAGATCGAGTGGTATAAGGCTAGACTATTTCCTGAAAAACTACCATTAAAGCCAACAACACAGAATTTTATTTTCTTTTAACTTTTGAAATTCCACGAGGCATATTCCTAAATACCAGAGTACCGTGAGTGTCAAATTAAGGGATGTTTAACCCATCGTTCCCCCTGTTCCGTCAACGTTGTCCAAGCACTAAAACATGCAGTTATGCTTTTCACAGCACCTTTTAGACAACGCGGTAGTGCCACCACGGACGTTACTAACTTTAAATTTACTTACTTTTATGTTTGACATTTTTTATCAATTTCGACAACCAGTTTGGAAAACAGAAATTTATTCGTTTATAATAACAAAATATTAAAAATGATAGAGACTTGCTTAGCAATTTTATAAATGACATATAAAAATACCACGAGCCGTCAGGCGAGTGGTATTAAATAAATGTCATGAACGAAATTTAAATAATTTTGGTTACAGTTTCATACACGATTTTTTACTATTTTGTCCAAAATAAAATGATCTTTTTTAAATCATGGATACTTACATATTGATTTGAGACAGGCTTTTAAATATAAACGCAGTAAATCCAATTCAATATATTTAGTTTTAAATTTATTAATAAGTAAACAAAATTAAGGAGCCGAGGAATAAATAGGGGTGCTGGGCGAGATAAAATAAACAAAACTCAATTCTATATCATGGCCCATTATGCGAAATCTAAAGACATAAAATAACTATTTGGTATTATATATTTTTAACAAGCTTTCATCCTCTATAATTTATTAAATAAGAAATATAATATATTATAAGAAAAATCATATGTTTGGTTTATATCTCAAAAATATAATTTTAAAAAAATATCTTTCTATACCAATAAATTCTACGTAAAAATATTTAAAATATCAAATTTTACTTTTGTGGTAAGTTACAAGACAACTAAAGTACGAAAAGGGTCAAAAAATTGAAAAAAATGAATTTTGTCCTGTATGTCAAAAACGGGCGCCATGAAAAATTTTTAGTCTCTATAAATAAGAATATCCAAGATACCCTGCAATGTTTCTTTTTGTTTAAAAAGTTTTTATTTGAAATATATTATATAATAAGTACTTGTATTTAATTATAATATATATCGAATAAAAAAACTTTGCAAAATTCATAAGGGGGCGTCCATAAACTAGATGAGGCGACTCCCAATCTCACGTGAGATTTTTATATGTAAAAAGGCTTCATTTGTTAAACCAAAATTTTGATTTTGTCGTTGAATAATTTTAAAGAGCATAAAAAAACGGGGCTAGACCCAAGAAGTGGGGTCTGGCCAAATTTTGTGAGAGTTTTTCCATTGGATGAAAAATGTAATGAAAAATTACATGATATTTGTAACATTTAGTGAGATTCAACTCGATCTCTTCCCCTCCCTAAATGCTTACGTTATGTATGGACGACTCCTAAATAGAAAAATGGTAAAAGCTCCGAGGTATTTTAAAAATTGTGTTTTATTAAAAACTGCGTTTTGTTTTGTTGGAGCTTCTCAAATATTATTGGCGTTTATATGCTTATTTGTGTGATTCTCTATTTTAATTTGCCATTATAGTTTATGTTGTACTATTAATATAAAGAAATTTATCTAAAATTGCTTGTTTTTTTGTCAAAACCAGCACAAATGCTGACCAACCATTATACAAACTTTGTGTGTTTGCTGCAAGAAAAATGGAGCTCCAGTTTTTTCTTTTTTTGTCCTACTTTTTTTAAATGTCAAGTTAAAAACAGTTTAAGATATCAACCAAACTTCTTGGCCTATTATTAACAATTTTGCTTGTCAGTAAAAAAAATAATAACAAACTAAACATTTTTTTATTATTTTAAGGTCCTCAAATACTAGGAGTAAGTATTAACATTTCTTACAAAATTTACTTATTTTTCGACAAAAATAAACATAAAAAGACCCAAACATAACACTTTCAAGATTTACTGACTTAAGCTTTAAATGAGGGCAAAGCTTTAAATAATCCTAAGGCATTAGATTAAGTCCTGTTAAACTTTTTAATGGTAATCCTTAGGCACTAGACTTAAAATAAAATCAGTCTGGATATATCTGCGCCCCTATGCACCGTTTTTTAATAATTCGGATTACAAAATCCAGCTTAAAAGCTTAATTAGATTTTTCTATACACCGTCCATGGATTACTTAATCCAAATTACATATATGGCAAAATCGCATTTGTATCACATTAAATTTAAAAAAAAAAATAATGGTATGCCAAAATCACTTGTGAGTTATGTCAAAAAGAAAATTCAAATAGTTTTTTGTTAATGTTTATTAGCAGTAATGAAACATGAATCATCAAAATGCGTTTTCAAAAATATCGTCAATAGTCTTTGCAAACCTTGTTTGTGCCAAAAATTTACAGTTTGACGAAAAGACCTAATAAATTAACATTGCGTCTTATTTGATTACACATTTTCTTAAATTATTTTAAAGGATTTCATTAAGAACTAACGAACATATAGGTTTTAAGGTGTTTTACCATTTTGTCCTTGGAGTTGCAAAGTTTGAAAAAGGGTAAAAAAATAGCAGGTGTTTTGCGGTGAACAACAACGACATGCAAAGATATTAAAAGACAATAAAACAAATAAAATTAGTATTTACTATTTATTATTATAACATTTATTATAAGCATAAATGCTGACAAACCATTATATGCTATTTCCTTTTCAGTTTTTTCCAAGAATTTAAAAACTATATTTTTTATTCCAAATCAAAACAAATTAATAAAGTAGGTAACGTGACTTTTATTTATTATCATTTCTTCAAAAGTAAAAACTTAGAAAGCATTATAAAATTCTACTTAATAAGCTTCAAAAACTGCAAATTAGTAGATTTGTAAGCCAGTTAAAAAAAAAAGGCATTTTAATTCACAATTTACAGCAAAAATTTCTCAAAAGACTTTTCAAAAATACCAATTTCCATCGTTTAATATTTTTAAAAAACACAAAGAGGTGGTAACGTTCTTTACTTAATTCGAAACAAAATAAAATATTTAGTTTGCCTTCTGTTTTATACCGACCCCCATCCCCCACCAAACCAAGCAACAAATCGTTATTGTATTCAATTAATCTTTAATAAGTCAACATATTTTTCCAGTCTCCTAAATTATTACATCTAAAATTTTTTTATTGTCTTTTCAAAATAGCTGGTTTTTAATTTCTTGTTGAAAATTTTTAATAAAAAATAAAAGTCATTGGGCCCGTAATGAAATTGACTTTATGATAAAAACACTTTAAAAACCTTTTAAGGGGGTTTCTTTTAACGAGTCTACCACGAATATTCATACCGCCATATATGGAAGCGGCGCTTTAACCCAGCCTGTTAATGTTAAATGTTTCGGGGGTCGAACTGGGCAAACGCGTCACTTTTCTTGTCGGAAAAGTTTAACACAATGGTTTACAGAAAATTTTTAAACAACAGTAGAAATTTCTGTACCAGAGTTCTTTTGCACTGTTAACTTTGGAAGATGAAATTATTTTTACATCTAAAGAAAAGGCCAAACTATTTGCTAAACAATTTGCTGCCAATTTAACCCTTCATCCACCTGTCAATCATCCAATTCCAACTATTACCTCAGTCCCTTACAAAATGCCCAATATTATTCTAAAGGAAAACGCATTTAGCGTATCCTTTCTTCTCTTAAAACCAAGAATTGGTCTGGGCTAGATGGAATACCAGCAATCATTTAAAAAAATGTGCTCCTGAACTTGCACCTATTTTAACTATGCTTTTTCGAATTTCTTATGACACGGGTATTTTCCCAAACAGCTGGAGAGCTGCACGTGTCAGGCCTATTTCTGAGAAAGGATCTAAACCTCTTCCATCCAACTATAAACCTATTTCACTCCTCTCAATGCTTTGTAAAGTAATGGAGAAATCCATTAACTCGCAAATTCTTAGGTATTTAGAAAAACATAAATTTTACATGACAGGCAGTACGGATTTCGTCACAAGAGATCTACAGCAGATCTTCTTTCCTTTGTTTCACACAACTGGAACAAGTCTCCTGAGTTTCTAGGTAAGTCCCAGATCGTTGCTTTTGATATATCCAAAGCTTTTGACCAGGTCTGGCATGCTGCACTTCTTAATAAACTTGCCCTCTACGGTCTTCCAACTAAACTCTGCTCTTGGCTCTCCAGTTATCTTTCTAATCGACATATATCAGTCATTGTTAATGGCCACGCTTCAAGCTTTCACGAAATTAATGCTGGAGTACCTCAAGGTTCAGTACTAGCACCAACTTTGTTTCTTCTTCACATCAACGACCTTCTTTCTTTCACAACCAATCCCATTTATAGTTATGCTGACGATAGTACCCTTCACTCCACTTTTCAGGTTCTCAAACCAATCTCTCAACCCGACTTGGAAAGCAAACGCAGGGCAATGCAGATATCTCTTTACAGGGTCTATCTATTTGATATTGGATTGGGGCGTCAAAAATCTCGTTCAATTTAATGCATCCAAAACACAATCATGTTCCTTGTCGCGAAAAAATCATTAAACACTCACCCTTTGCTTATGAGTGGCCAGGTGTTGCAAAGCGGGGGCACATTCAACCTTGTCGGCATAACTGGCATAAACACATTGTATCTATAGCCACCGCAGCTTCAAAAAAGCTTGGATTTCTTTTCCGAGCCAAAAAGTATTTTTCTCGTTTGTATGTGTCCCAAATTCGACTTTTCTGAAATATTGTTCTCATGTCTGGGAAATGGCATTCCCTACAATCCTCAGCGTTCTTGATGCCATTCAAAGAAGAGCTGTTCGTCTTATTAGTGATCCTTTACTTACTCAAAGACTTCCTTCTCTTGCCCATCGTCAAGCTGTGGGAGATCTATCGCTCTTTTATAGATACTTTTACGGCTTTTGCTCCGACGAATTATCGAGTATAGTCCCTCCTCTTGCAGCTCTTAATAGAGAAACTCGTGGTGCTGCACGTATGCATCCCTATACGGTTTAATTGGACAGGCCCTGAACTTCCCATTTCGTTCGTTCTTTTATCCCTAGAGTTTCTAGGCTGTGAAACCTACTGCCAGTGGAGGTCTTTCCTTCTCCCCCAAATCTTTAAGTTTTTAAGTCCCGTGTTAACAAACTTCCTCTTACTTTGCTTAAGACCCCCACGGTACGTTAGTATTTAGGTTTTCAGTCTTCGTGGATTGTCCCAAGATAAAAAAAAATTGTTCCAAAATTCGTAAGTGTTACAGCTAAGAAACCATACGTGTCCATTGACGTGTTTTGGGTATCGGATTGGGCGGGTTTCATAAGTTTTAAAAAATATATAAAATTTCCGTCGGACAACTAGTGTTTTGGAAAACCAATTACTAGAATAACTAAAGTTAGGTATAAATATTTTTTAATCCATTATGGTGTTATGAAAAGTATTTGATCTAAATTTTTAATTTTGTAAGCACAAAAAAATTAACTATGTTCTGTCGGACAGTTTAAATTTTAAAAAATGTCCGTCGGACAAGCAGTCTCTTAAAAAATCACACAAAAAGTCACTTGGATAATTAAATTATTGTCCATAAAACAATGTAATTGTCCTTGGTTTATGGTTATATGGCTTAACGATTGACAAGTTAGTTAGCTCAATTGGTAATGGCCTTACTTCTTGATTCTTGTGTTTTTTAGGTTCGAATTATGTATTCATAAGACGTACCTAATGTGGATTTTTCTGGTTTTATTGTTGAATCTGTTTAAAGTGCTCTGCTCATTAAGAGAGTAATTACCAATTATTTAAAATATGTATCTATTACAAAAAATCAATTCATAAAAAAATAATTTACCCTTATATTTATTTCGCATCTGAAAACCAGAAAAAGCAGTACAAAAGTTTCAGAAAAATACGATTTTTCCACTTTTTGTACATCCACTCAATTTTCTGCTAAAAGCGTCCGTTCGGACTCGGGCTCATATTGGCTTCGTTATTTCATTTATTCCTTTGAGATTTAACCTACAAGTCCGTCTCGATTTCTTTTCTTCGTGAAATGTAGAGCCACTTAACTTACAAAAAGACCAAATAAATTACATTTGGATTTTATATTTAATACAAAAAAACAACAAAGGAAAAAATACAATTAACTTTAAATAGCCATTGAGTAAGTATTTTAAAGTTTTGTAATCAAATTTTCTAAAGGGTATAGAGTTGGTTAGAAATTCATTGCATAACAAAGTGGAAAGTGTTCTATTACTTTCGAGCAAAAGGGACAAGCGAATAGCTACAGCCCCGTGTGTATTAATTTACTGCAGGCTGTGTATCGTTTTATAAGCTTTTGGCAGATAGAACGTATTCTACAAGCGGTTAGCTGCAGCTCCGTGTGTATCGATTTAAGCTTTTGACAGACTTAATTTAAGAAACCAAAGACAGAGTATAGGTGGGGGGTGATAGCTAGTTCTGGGTAGTTAGTTCTTTTTAATTCCTTAATTGAACCTCCATTGCTGTCAGAAGCCTTTAAATCGATACACCAGAGGCTGCAGCTAACCGCTTGTGCAAAAGCGATAATTTACAGAGATAGGGTAGCGCAGATGTGAACTATTCCTTAAAACAAGTAATAAAACTTTTTGCCAAGGTTTGCATACTATTATTTTTACATATACCCATTTTCTAAATTTTTCCTTGGATTTTTTTAAACAAAAATTAGTTACAACCATGAAATGTAATTGACATTTCCTACATTTTAAAAGTTTAAAAGTGTATTTTTTTTTAATTTTACCTTCATCTCTTGTGGGAAAAGTTAACTTTTCTCCTAAGAGATGAGATGAAAGTAAAGTAAAGTGTAAGTAACCCTAGCAACAGTCGCAAAAATGTACTAATTTGACATCTTGTTTGATATTGGGTACGTTTAGCTGCTTGAACTCAGCAGATGTCCATTTTACAAAGCGGTCTTTATTTATGCTAACCAAACTCAGCATTTATTTGGGCTTGCGCAAATGTCGACCTTTGGGCAGTTCTGTTAGTCATCTGTCAAATTTTGGCTATATTTTTAACTGAAATGTCGAACTAATTAGCGAAGCGTTCAGAGACTTGCCAACTGCTGGGTCGTTTTTCCGCTGATTCGCTTTGTGCTTACAAAAAGCTGCTGATGTCGGATGAACGTACCCATTTTAAACATCTTTGTAACACCTTTACGCGTTATAAATGACTGTTGGCCTAAATAGTTGTCAGATTAAAAATGATTTTATTGGGTTGACACATTTTTAATTTAAAAAAATAAATAGGAAAACGCAAAAAAAAACATGGTGGGTAATAAAATAGTATACAAACCTCGGTGAAAAGTTTCATTACTGTCTCGAGAAATGGTTCACCTCGGCGCTTCGCATCTCTGTAAACCATCCCTTTCTCTTGACAGTAAAAAACCTTTGAACCCCGGTATGTAATGTAGTATTTTTTATAATAGAACGAGAATTTACATATTTCCAATGCATTTTAATACATTTAAAATGCAATATTATTGTAGGTAGAAGGAATTGCTAGGCAATGTACTTTTTAGTCATGGCTTATAATATAGTAGAAATATTACCCCAGCGAATTTTTTTCTTCTTATAACATAACCAAACAAGATGAAACAAAAAATTACTAGAAAAAAGTGCCGTCGTACCTTGACATATTCAAAATAAGTTAGAATGCAAATTCCTAATTTGACCCAAAAGCTAGTTCTTAATGTTGTAAAATACTTTTAACACGATATTAGCCGCCATGATGCAATAAGGGAGGTACCTTACAAATTGTAGAAAGTTGGTACAATATATAGGTGCTGGTCGACTTTAGGGACAATTGAATTTGTAAAAAAAACGTTTTTTATTAAAAGTACATACCTTAACCAGTAAATGTAAGGAAAAAAATTCCGGAAAATTCAATATTTTTAGATTTATTTCATATATATATATATATATATATATATATATATATATATATATGACAGACACTAACGGCGTTGTTAGATTGTGCGAATATTCTTTAAATTAATCTGAATTTTAGGTTCTTTAAAGCGAATTTAAAAAAAAAGATATAACTAACCAGAAGTAACCTGAAAACCCAAATGTAACAGTTTTGCAAGACCGTCTATAGCTCTTCGAACCAATAAACTTACACATGCTTGTGCTTTTTACGGTAGTCTCTGGTATTTTTATTGTTTCTCATAAATATGAGGCGATAATAATGTAACAAATTTTAAAAATATATTAGCATCTAACTAGCAAACGGGTTAACCGAAAAATCTAAAGTGTTTACCATGTACGTAGATTTGCATGCTCTTCAATAATTTTTATAGAATTTTTCTTTAAAATAATTAGGGGAGCCAATAATTGACCCCATTAAAAATTACATGGGATTTCCTATGTCCCGCCCGGCGATGCATCACCCGGTATGATAATTTGATACTATAATAACCTATTATACCAAGATAAAATAATTATCGCGTTTATATTTATTTACGTAACAAAAATATGATTTAATGCTTCTTAAAACAAAACTTAAAAAATTGCTTTAATCGAAAAAAAAATATTTCATACATGTTACACAATAAACTAGTTAATTTATTAAATAAATATTAAATAAATATGCCTTTTAACATTTATCGTTGTGAAGGTGTCACCGATATGTCTAAAATATGAGGATAAAGTGAATAGGTTAATAAAATGGTTTTTTTAACGTCTCCGACGAGTTCTAAAAAAATACCCTTTGCGGGAAAAAGTTAACATTTCTTTCGTGATTTTAAAGTAAAAATCAAGTGTTACTTGCAAACTCTTAAAAAGTCAGAAATGTCATATGTGTGTACAAGGTGTAATCAGGGCCTTAGTTTTGTACTTTTCTATACTTAAACAAAACAAGAATGCCATATTGTGTATTTTTTTACGTAGAATTCAATATTCTAATTATAGAAACATTTTAAACAAAAACAAAAGAGTTACAGCACGAGTGACGTATTTTTTAAACGGAATAACACGGATATTTTTATATCAATGGATAGAGATTTTCACAAGAAACTCAGCGATTGCTGGGTGTATTTTTGCGGTTCTGGTGCAGTTGTTTAAAACCCTTTATAGGGCAAAAAATTATTTTTTCTCAAAATTGGTTTATATTTGGGTGGGGTCTTCTGTAGGTTATAAGGATCATGTTATGTACCATTGACAGAGCTCTACGTAACGTAAGAGTCAAAATATTTCAAAACAATATGCAATTACATGAACATTTAGAGTATAATGTTATGCTATTAAAATGTATTTACTGAAAAAATATGAAATAAGCAATGATTTTTAGAATACGTATACGAAAAACTATAACAAAAATTAAAGAAAACACAACATTTACACAAAACTCCTCATTAAAAAAACTACTTTTTTTTGTTTATTTCTTTTGGTCCCTTAACGTTTTTTGGTAGAATATATTTCCACCAAACGACATAAAACTTAAATTTCGGTCTTGAAAAAGAGACTGAAACTTGCCAAAACTCGACTAACATTAGTTATGACCAGAGGCGCATTTACATACTTGCCGCCCATAGGCTATTAATTTTCGCCGCCCCTTTTTTTTCCTTTTTCATTGAAAAATAATTTTGAAGACCAAAAGAAGTCCTCATTTACATTTCTACATACAAAATGAAAATCGAAATCCACTAAATAATTTAAAAGTACAAAATCTGCCGCCCCCTAAAAAACGCCGCCCTAGGCTTCAGCCTACTCAGCCTTCTGGTAAATGCGCCACTGGTTATGACATGTTTGATCTGGTGGGGATAAGGGGGTATACTTATAGCCACTGGTTCTTCTAAAAATTTTGGTGGGAAATTATTATCCCAAGACCTATAAAGGGTTAAAAACTGCATAATACGATAAGGATAGTATCACCTGGAAAACCCTTGCTGTCACAGGTCGCAGGTGCTAATTTGTCAAATTCAATAATTTTTAAAATACGTTTTTAATTTTTGAAGTAGTTTTATAATGAAATCTCACCAAAAGAACGTGTTTAAATTATACCGGGTGATGACGAAATTACTATAGCAAGTCTCTCTATTTTTGTTAAGAAGTGTTAAAGGATTTTAAAATTGTGGTCAACTATATGGTTGAATAGGATGCACATTCTTAATATTTCAGATTTTATGTGGCACATCCGGTTAAGACAAAAGTGCCATTAACTTTGCTCTTTTTAAAATGAAACACCCTATAAATTTTCCCTAAAAATTAATTCTACAGGCAATTCCAAGAAAAACGTGCACAAAATGTAGTACCTATCTAAACTAGTTTTTTGATAAAATGCCGTTCGAAAATTTTATGGTAACCGCCATTTTAATAGATTTGGTAAAAAAACAAATGATAATAAAAAAACTAAAGCCATTTTTACACCTATTTAATAAACTTTATAGCCTGTTACCGTAAAAATACAAATTCCGGTTTAACCGGAAGTTCCACAGAATTAGACCAAACTTAAATAATTCAAATGGAAACCACCATTTTAGGCCCTAAATTTGAACTTACCACCTATTTTTTAATCTTTATTTTTAAATATATTTCATCTCTAAACATAATAGTTTTTAAAATAATAATAGTAAAAAGCTAGGTTGCCTTAAATTTATAATGATAGCGAAGAAAACTTTAACGTTTTACTATTAACAGGTTAAAAACTACCAAGTTTAGTGATATAATATACTAAGCAAAAAAAAAATAAGAAATAAGTGTTAAGTTTAAATTTAAGGCTTAAGATAGTAGTTTCCATTTAAATTTATGAAGTTCTTTACTGCCGAAAGTCAATTTCTATGGAATTTTCGATATAACCGGAAATTGTATTTTTACGGTAATAGGATATAAGGTTTTTTTAATATTTGTTATTAAAAAAAAATCGCATAAGCCTTATCCCACCATTATTTGTTTTTAAGAAATCAATAAACATAGCGATTAACATAAAATTTTCGAACGTTTCTCAAAAATTAATTAAGATAAAGGGTAAATGAAACACTGTCTTGCATATTGCCAACGCCACTTAGAACTTGGACTACTTCACTTTGTTAATTAAGATAAGTATAACATGTGGCACATGTGTTTTCTTGGAATTGTCTGTAAAATTGATTAAAAAAAATATATAGGCGTTCCATTTAAAATAGCAAAGTTGATAGTGCTTCCAGTTAAACCGAATGTGCACATAAAATCTGAAACATCAAAAATCGGCATCCCATCCAATCATTCATCCGACCAAAATTTCAAAATCGTATTAAACTTTGCAAGAAAATAACTGGCTTGCTAGTAATCTCGAGAGCACCAGGTATTATAGGCTAAAAACGATATGATATATGTATCTATAACTAAAGAAAGCATTAAAAATACAATAAACCGAAAAAATAAAATACAATACTAGCTAAAATTCAAAAGCTGTTAAATGCATTGTTACCTACAGTTACCAAATATGGTTCGCTTCTAGGGTAGGAGTATACTAACTCAAGGATTGACTCGACATTGTAAAAACCGCTCGCTAGCAAAAATTATAATATTACTAATAATTAAAATGTTCTATATTATGACTCCCGTTGTTTTAGAAACATGGTCTTTAACCCCTCCTTAGCCTTTCTAAGCTCGCCGACTTTATTTAAGGTTCTTGGTTAAGACGTGTAATTTCATTTACAATTACAATCACATAAGAAAACTACTTCAAAAAGTAAAAATTGATTTCTTAAATTCTTGACTTTTAGTAATAAGCCCCTGTAACCTATGGCAGTCAGGTTTTTTCAGGTACTATTATTATAGTATCATGCAGTTTTACAACAACTGCAATAGAACCGCAGAAAATTAACCCCTATATCACCGAACTCCTAGTGAAAATATATATATATATATATATATATATATATATATATATATATATATATATATATATATATATATATATACTGTGTGTCACACAGTAGTATGCAAGTAGTTAACTGAGGATGCCAACCACTCGCGCTGGCGAAACGTCAAGGATACAAAATCTTTTGCTTATGCTTTTGTTTTAAATGTTTTTCTGATTAAAAAAAAACAAAATGACTATATTTGTTTTTTTTTTTTTTAAAGGTCAGAGAAGTTCATGTTTACTTTAAAATAAATAACTCTGTACATTGCGTATATTTAATTTATTAAAATTATTAAAATTACAGAAAAAATATTGTTTCAATTAATTAAGATTCACAAGAAAATAAATCAGAAAAAATTATTGAGCGCTGCGTCAATATAGTTAATTTCTTAAATAAGAAGTAAAACCAGGTGCCCTAACATAAATACGGAAATGTTTAGGTTAGCAAAATACCCAGAAATATTCTTTTCTGTTCTGATCTTTTTAAGGCTGAAAATTTTTAGCTTTATTAGAAAATCTTTTTATGTATTTATTTTATTATCAGTTTTTATAGACTCGTATTTTTATTGTAATTTGGGAATTAAGTAATTCCGTAGTTTTAATTTTCAGGGTAATCCAAGTAAGTATCAAAAAGGTACTTGTTCAAGTGGAACAGTAAGTAAGTGGTAATATTTCTAAAAACAGGATTATAATATGCAACATAAAAAGCTTGATATATGCATACAAATATGCATGTAATTTGCACGGAAACTGGCAGAATACCGCAACTCTAAATATTTTTAAAACCGCGAGGTTACTTCTTTGTAAAGGCCCCATTTGTATTTATTGCATTAAATTGGGCAGATCAAATTTAGTAAGTTTCTAAATTTTTAAAACTCTGTCTATATTATTTGCCAAGATATGATACACTACACTCTTAGCAAAAAGTACGTCAGCGCCTCAGTATCTTTAAAATCGCTTAAGAGGTGTTTACAAAAAAATTTTTGATGAGAAAGTTATGTTATGTGTTATGATGAAATATTAATGAAATTGCGTTTTAGTAACTAGCAAGGCTAAATTTTAAAATTTGGAATCTTACTAAAGTTGGCACCCTCCTTTTATTGTAAATAAAATAATGGTGCATTTTATTTAAAATGCTAAAAATATTAAGTGTAGCGGAAAACCGGAAAATTTGGCAACAGTAAAAAACCACTGTTCAATACTACTGGCACATAAACCTTTTAAATACCGAAATTTGTAAACGCAGCTTAAGCGGTTTTAGAACATTTGAACGCATCTAAACTTTTAACTAAATATGTGGTGTTGTCATATCTTAGCAGCCCGTAAAAATGGAGTTTTAAAAATTTTTGAACTTATTAAATTTGGCCTGCGTAATTTATTAGGATAAAAATAAATTGGGCATTCCATTAAAAAAAAAAGTACGTGTAGCACAAAACTGGGAAATACGGCAACGGTGCTGATATTAGTATTAAATTCTTCATGCTTAATACCTTCCAGATACCAAATTTGGTAAATATAGCTTTAGCGATTTTAACAGGGGCGTAGCTACCGCTGTATCAGCGGTATCAATGATACGGGGCCCCCAAATGTGTGTAAGCAAAAATCGGTGCTAGAAAATTGTAAAATTGTCGGTGTAATTGGAAAAATGGGGCCTTTTTTCTGATGGGAACGAAAAAGGCAATGCTGAAATAAGCAAAACAATATTTTTCGAAAATTAAGGCTTTTTTGGTCTTCAATTTTTTTGCCCCTAACTTATTGTAATACTAGGACCCTCCACGGCACGCTACGCCACTGGATTTTAAAGGTATTTAAGAGTTGCAGTACTTTTTACTAACCCAATACATTATATTTTTTTTAAATTTGAACAAACAAATATTGTTATAAATGTTTAGTAAAAAGATTGTGTTTTTAATAATTCATAATATTTTTATAACTAGAAAACGATCGTTCCACATTTACTGAACTAACTAGGCAGAATTTAAATTTAGGTGTCAAGTTGGCAGTTATAGCAAAGAATACCAATCCATAGATGCTCACAAGTTAGATTTTAGCGTTCCCAAAATTTTAGTACCTACTCTGACCACCAGATAGCGAAAGTAGTCCAATCAACCAATAGGAACTCGACATGGCCATCGACCAATTTTCTTATAAGTCCGGAGCAAACTATCTGGTGGTCAGGGTAGGTACTAAAATTTCAGGGTGCGCTGAAATCTCACTTGTAAGCTTAAGCTTCTATGGATTAGTATTCTTTGGTTATGATCTCAGGCAAAAATTCTGCCGTTTAATTAATAAAACGTAACATAACACAAAGTAACGTTACATAATAAACTATTAATTTAACACAAAAATTTATAAAAATGAGTAGCGGTATTTTGTTTGGGTTTTATAATTTTTCTGCCATCAAGTATAACAGGTGGGAGGAGTTTTGCAGAAGGTGCGCGACGACCTTTGTCTTTTTTATTTTATTATCGTATACGTATTAAAACAAAAGATGCATAATAACTATATTTTAGTGCAGGGATGGCCAAACTTTTTGTATCAACGTGCCATTTTCGTACAAAAATGTAAAATGATGTCCTACGCA
This sequence comes from Listronotus bonariensis, assembly GCA_014170235.1. Taxonomy (NCBI): domain Eukaryota; kingdom Metazoa; phylum Arthropoda; class Insecta; order Coleoptera; family Curculionidae; genus Listronotus; species Listronotus bonariensis. The sequence continues at coordinate 90,265 of JACEGR010001194.1, read as the reverse complement.
TGCCGCCATGAAATACTTTTAAATTAGTAAGCAAAACATTTTAAAAAGCAAAATAAAAAGTCCTAGGCGTCCCATAAAGTAATTAAAAATACTTTTCAGAGTGAGGTAAAAATTTAAGGGCAAAAAAGGTCTTTTACTTAAAATTTTTATCTTGCCCCTTCCGGTCGCTGTATAATTTTTTCAGAAAAAAAAAAACATTACTCGCGTACCCAAAATTTTACCCCGCGTGCCATTGGTTCGCCATCCCTGTTTTAGAGGAAATATGCGATTAGCGATAAGAATGGTTTAAACCAGAACTAAATAGGTTCTCGTTAGTACACCCCGTGTTGCATTGGTTTATTCATGGTTTATTTTTTAAAATCCCATTAATATTTTACCAAACCAAAAACGTTAACATATTCAGAAATGGTAAAATTTATTGATTCTAATAATGTTTTAACTGACTTTCACATTTTTTAAAAGTTATTTTATTGATTTATTTTAATGTGATTGACATTAATTATTTTATAAGTTCAGCAAGTGAAATAAACAGTTTACTATTTTTTTAACAATTACAAAAATAAAGTAAATTTTAACCATAACTCATAAGCAAATTACCCTAATAAAAATAAAAATTAAAACTAGAATTTAATTGAACATGGGAAGAACTTAAACCTGTTTTTTTCATTTGTCTCCAGAGTTTACTATTTTTTAAATCTTTGAAAAATCCACAAAGGCTAAAACCCTAAATACTAACGTAACGTGGGTGTCTTAAGTGAGGTAAGAGAGAGTTTGTTGACACGGGACTAAAATACTTGAAGATTTGGGAGAAGGAAAGACCTCCGCTGGCAGTAGGTTCCACAGTCTAGAAACTCTAGGGATAAAAGAACGAATAAAGTGGGAAGATTGGGGCCTGTTTGTTTGAAACGTATAAGGGTGCATACGTGCGGCACCACGAGTTTCTCTATTGGGAACCGTAAGTGGAGAAACTATACTAGACAATTCTTCAGAGCAAAAGCCATGAAAGTACCTATAAAAAAGCGATACATCCTCCGTATCGGTATCAGTTCTGTAAGTGAATGATCATTAATGAGGCAAACAGCTTTTTTTTAAATGGAATCAAGAATTCTTAAGGCTTGTGGGGGACGCCAAATCCCATATATGAGAATGATATTCCAAGAAGATCGGATTTAAAACACATACAAAGTGTATAGGGTGAAAAATAATTTTGGCTCAAATGAAAAAACAAGCTTTTTTGAAGCTGCCGCGGCTACAGATAAAGTTCTCGCCAGTAGAGAAGATGCCACAAAGTGATGACGCCTTCAATTATTCTCCTTTTTGTTGCTCAAACACGATGTAAACGACCCGTTTAGACAGCGATAGTTGATTGCCGTCTTTATTTGTATGACGCTTGTGGCATCTTTGTAACTGGTTTTTAGTCTACCATGTGTTCATGCCAGTTAAGGTTATTCTAAAATGTGACGCCCACAAGACTTACTATAAAGACTATGCATTTTAGTTTCTAGCTTGTGTTTTTATTTTTGTTAGGATAATTTGCTTATGACTAAGACCTCGGGCACGAAAACCAGCGTCAGCGTAAAGAGGCTGATTTAAGAAACAAGTTCTTTTATTCCCCCATAAAGATTAAAGACAGCGCTCTTACACTTTTCGCTCAACGCTTGCCGCTGACGCTTAGTATCGTGTCTGAGGCCTTATGGTAAATATTTTTCTTTTTTGGTAAAACAAAATAAAACAAGGATAAACTGTTTATGCTACTTGCTAAAGTAATAAAAAATAGATGTAAATGACCTTAAAATAAATCAATAAATTAAAGGGTAATTTTTAAGTTTATGCACAAAATGTAAAAACTCGTCTTCACGTCTTCAGTTATGAGTAGAAAATGATTAGGATTAATAGATTTTACCATTTCTAAATATTTTAACGTTCCGGTGTGAAAAAATATTGAAAAGATTTTTAGAAATAAACTTTTGCAACAGGTTTATTAGCGAAAACCTATTTTTTAAGTTGTTTGCTCTAGTCAAAAAAAAAAACAAAAAAATATATTATATTTTAATTCAAACAAATAAGGTTTAGTTAAATAAACTTGTTTGGTACATTTTAACTTAAAAAAATATATATTTTTAAAAATGGCGAATTTGCTATTTTTAAATACATGGTTCAAATTTTGCATTAGAAGCTAAAATTAAGTTCTCAACACTTTTTAGTGTCAGAGTTTTTTGATATTTTGTATCCTAACCCCAGTTTTCGTGATTTCAACTTGGTTTCTTCAAATTTTTCGTCATACCGCTGTTTACATGACATATGTTAAAAATATGACCATCCAAACCTTAACTTTCCCAATATAGCGTATTACGACTATCACAAATAAATTGCATTGTTTTCTTTAAAAAAATTATATTTCTTTTTAGAATGGAGATACTGATATAAATAAAAAAAAAAGGAATATTAAGAAAAGATCGCACATGGGCTGTGTTTTTCCCTGATTTCTGTAATATTTTTTAGGTTTACTCCTGGGTTAGATTCCTTTGAATAAATGCCGTCTGTTATAAATCCTTTACCTCCAATATGCCTAAAAATTAAATACTTATTTTCTATACTTAATTTCGTTCTGAATTTTTGGTAGATTTTAAACTTATAATATTAAACACCAGGAATCTATTTATACCGCACAAATATATAATACACAGTTATGTATAAGATTACCACTTAAATCGTTTTATAGTATATTTCATAACTAGTGCTGAAGGTGTCAGTTTTACGCACGCGACTGCAGTTCACCGGGCGGCGCATAGCGGGGTTCGGTCAAGCAGTCAAGTGCGAAAAAGCCACTTTCGGTACGTGTTTGTTGTTATATGTCGAAATTTTTGTGGCATTATGCAGGTTAATAGCGAATTGATGGAGTTGTTTGTTGTGGAAAAAAATATTAGTGTCTGCGGAATGTGTTTTTTACCTCTTGAGTTGGTTTGGCCCAAGCAAAATATTCTTTTAAACATAAAGTGCATGAAAACCCTTCATTGCGCACTAGTGAAGTGGACACGAGTAAAAAAAAATGATTTAAAGTTGGATCAAATTACTTGTAATACTTTTTATATTTTAATATTACTGCTGTTCTTTAATATAGGACGAAAACTAAGACAATAAAGTAAATTTATTTTTAAAATAAGTTCGCGGGTACGAAACTCCTTTTAAATTCAAAACTTTTAAAATACCAGCAAGCTACTAAAAATTTAAAAACGAGCATATGGCGTGGAAACCGTAATATCAAATTCACAAGAACTGTAATAAAATACTTGGCAATTTTCTCTTGGACCGGAAAATTTATAGTCTGAGACGGTCAGGACAGAAAATAAAATGACTCCGCCTTCATATTTTATTTACTTGTGCCTCCTATTTCTTATTTATGTGAATGCACCTGGTTTTCTGTTTCCTTTGGCGGTAAAACAAGTAAACATACATTTTAACGTAGTTATTTTGAAAGTCTACAGGGTGGCGCCTTTTCTTTGACCTTGCAGGGTATAGCGAAAACTAAAAGACATAGAACAAATCTGTTTGCGCATTCCCGGTTTAAATTTTTTGAGACAAATTCATTGGTAAAAGTGAATTATGGTTTACTTGATTCGTTTTTAAGATGCAGAGTGTTTTTCAAATTTTGTCAATTTGGCCAGACACTTGTAACTCCCTTGATATAAGAGATAGCAAAAAAATGTTTATAGGTTTAAGCTCGGGTTTAAGGGATTTTTACGTAAAACTCAGCGGCGTACCCAAATTTTTCCATTGACTTTCATTTTAAAGGAATAACACACAGTTGGTTTATTTTTTTAATGGAACAACTTGTATATTTTATCTTTATCTAAAGGTCTCCTTTAAAGCTATAGAAATATCACATTTATTATATCTATTTTTTATTTCTTCGGAAATAAGGTCATTATCAGGATTTTTTTAACAGAACACCTTGTGTATTATATTACCGTTGCAAAGATATTTTAAAGAGGTTTAACAAAATGCCACATTTAATATATTTCTCTGTTATAATTATGAAAATATTACCACATAAATCAAAAAAATAGAAGATATACGCATTAAGATTTGGATGCTTATATTTCCGAAACTGTTAGAGAAAATCATTTTGAATGTGGTAAACTCTTTTAGGTCTTTAAAATGCCTAATATGCCTTTTTATGGTTATAAAATATACAGGGTGTATTATTTTAAAAATGCCATTTTATTATTAAATTCTTGATGATGGCTATATTTTCAGAAACTCTTAATATATTAAATATATCAAATGTAGTATTTTTTAGGGCTTTTAAAAAGATCTTTTTTGGTGATAAAATATAAATTTGAAAAAAACTCACTTTGTGTTATAATTTTTAAAATAAAAGTTAATAAATATAGGTACGCCACTGAATTCGTAAAACATTTCTATTTAATTTTTTTCTATCTCTAATTTTAAGCGAGTAACAAATGCCTGGCCAAATTGATAAAATTTTAAAAACACTCTGTATTTCCAAAAGAAATCAAGTTAGCCGTGATTAACTTTACCATTAAATTTGTTTTAAAAATTGAAATCGATAATGAGCAATCAGATTCGTTCTATGTTTTAGTTTTCGCTATACCCTGCAAAGCCAAAAAGGCGCCGCCCTGTATAGGAGTGGAACGAATCTGCATAATCTTGATTTTTGAAACAAATTTAGTGGTGAGTAGAAATCATAGGTAACTTAGTTTGTTTTTGGAGATACAGAGTGTGTTTCAAGTTTTGTCAATTTGGCCAGGCACATCTAACTCGCTTGATATTAAAAATAGAGGAAAAATGTAAATGAGATAGTTTTGGGATTTTTACGTAGAACTTAGTGGCGTACCTTTATCTTTTCTATAGATTTTTATTTTAAAGATATAACACAAAGTTAGATTTTATTTTAAATGAAACACCTCGTATATTTTACCATCGGGTAAAAGATGTCCTTAAATGCTGTAGGAAATACTACATTTGATATACATATTTTTAATACTTTTGGAATTATGGCTATCAGCAGGATTTTTTTTAACCATTATAACCATTGCAAAAATAATTAAAAAACCATATCAAAATACCACATTTGATATGTCTATATGTTATAGTTTTAGAGATACCTCCATTTAAATCTAAAAAATTGTAGATTTAATTTTTATTATACATATCTAATGTACTAAGATTTGGAAGCTTATATTTCCGAAACTATTAGGGATCATCATTTTGAATGTAGTATTTTCTTAAATGCCTTTAAAATGTTCCGAAACTATTAAAAGTTAATAATCATATATGATATTTTTTACGGCTTTTATGGATACCTGTCTGTTGGTAATAAAATATTTAGCGTTTTATTAAAAAACAACAACTTTGTGTTTTAACTTCAATTAATCAATAAAAAAAATATAGGTTGGCTATTGAATTCTACGTAAAAATCCCTAAAACTTTTCTATTGCAATTTTTTTTATCTCTTAAATCAAGCAAGTTACAAGTGCCGCGTCAAATTTACAAAAAAGTCTATATTTCCGAAACGAATTAAGTTAGCCATAATTTAATTTCAGAACTGAATTTCTTTCAAAAATCTAAATAAAGATTAGGCAATCAGATTTGTTCTATCTCATACTTTTCGCTCTGCAAGGTCAACGAAAAGGCGCCACCCTGTACTGTACATACAGTCTCCAATATAAACCGTGTCCAGGCAAGTGTAATACAACCTGCAATGTAACACGAATTGCTCGTTTGGACGGTTGCGCGTAATGCGCGCTGGATCGTTCGTCGCGATCCACCCAGGTATCGGTTTTTAGCGCGAACACAAAGACGTTCGATGTGAGTTCGCAGTATCCGTGTGGACGTGTTCTAGTGTTGTTGCAAGAAACAATGGAAAACGAGGTTAAAATGTGGACGGCAAACAAAATACGGTAGTTAAAAAAGTTATAAAGAGGAATACATTTTGTAACACCGCTTCTTTTATTAAATAGCTGAGTTTTCTTCCCGCTACGATATTTTGTGGTTGGTCGGCTTTTTTCTACCAAGCAATATGTTAAAATAAAAAAAAATATCCCGCACTACTACCTCGTTGGTCTAAATGGTAGTTTCAAATGCGGATAATCCTATTGCAGAGAAATTAGCAGCAACCACATTTAGACGCTTTATTGCGTTGCATGTTACGTTACACGTTGCATTACACCCGTCTGGACGCGACTTTATATTTGTTATAGTATATTTTATTAGAAATGGACAAATAACCTATAAACTAAATGTAATACATTCTTTTTAATTTTAAAGGCTCTGTTATGGATGTAGACTTGCATTAAAAGTGATTTATTTTTTGTATATAGAGAAAGATTGTACATTTTGAAATTAAAATTTGAGGGTCTGGACCGAATGTACTAAACAGCAGCCAAGGCCGACGCGCTACTCCAAGTACTGTGTCTTACGCCGAGTTTTCGAACATATTTTTATTTTCTGCGGTCTTTTAGGCTTAATAAAACCAGTGTCTTGCGCATGAAAGCGTTTTTTTTCTGGTAGGAGAGCACGAAAGTTTTCTTGTGTCATCATCTAGTTAAGTAATGGAATAACGAATATTTTTATGTAATTTTTTTCTACAATACTCAGAAACTAAATTTCCAGTTGTTTATTACTAAAATAATTATTTACAAGCATTTTTTATATACTTTTTTTTCCGTTTCTCTACCATTTCTTAGCGCACCAACCAATTTTCATTAAAAATCAGTAATTACTCGCTGATATACATATTATAACATACAAGAAAAAAATGACTGACTCTAAAATTTTTTTAAATAATTTAAATGTTTAAAAACCGTTTAGGATATTACTTTTATCATATAAAGATACCAAAATATATTGACAGATACATTAAACTCAAATACCCGCTTTTAGTGGCCCGCTTAAGAAATTTTGCCTCTTTATTAAATAAATACATATTTAAACCATTAAGATATTGTATTTGCTAGATAAAATAATTATAAGTATAATCTTTTAATACATAAAAGTTAAAATATAACATTAATGAAAAAAAATAGATATATAGTTAAATGACGAGTGTAATATACGATAAGTGGGGCAAAAATGCCCTTTTAAGTTAAAAACGTCCTAAGTAACAAATTGGTAAAGCTAAGATAATTAATTAATTTTTTTTATTTAATATTTAGGATATTTGTGTTTTCTGCACATAGAACAATATATTTATGTAAATTTAAGTGATAAAAATTGTAGTTGTGATTTTTTAACTTAGCCACATAAGACAAAGACCATACTATATGCCAATTAAAAGTCAAAAATAAAAAAATTAAAATTTTGTAGTTAGGACGTTTCAACTAAGGAGAAAAGAACATAAAATTTGATAACTTTGCAACAATTATTAATAATTTTCTAGTTGCAATATGGAGTGCAAGTGTTTTATCACAGTTGCAACAATAACAAATGCCATATCTAGTATAAAAAGTAAAGGATCATTTACTTTGAAACAATGTAAAAGACACAATTTTATTTACACTGTTCTCAAAAAGAAATAAATCTTGTATTTGGTTTATAGTCTAAAGAAGTTAAAAAGTTGTTTTTGCCCTTTTTGTCGAAAAATATTTTCTTCCGGCTATAAAATTCCCAGTCGTAAAGATTAAAAATGACCTATAAAATTATTTTGGAATAAAACCCTAAGAAAACATCTTGTAATAAAACAGCAATTCTGTACACTATTTATTTACATATGGGCTATTTTAAAAGAAGTGATGTATAGGTTTTTGAAAAACATGGTATTAATGTACACTCCTGTACAAAAAAAAACATGATCAACATTTTTGTTTAAATTTAATCTTAAATAACTTTTTGATTTTATTAAAAAATTAACAAAAGTAATTAAGAATATTTTTCATTATAGGGATTGCAAAAAGTTTATTGAATTAGGTGTTATACAGGGAAGAACCAAATATTGCATTTTTTTCAAATTTTTGAACACCCTGTGAATTAATTTTTTACCGGCGATTGGATTAAAAGCTTCATACAAAACTAAAGATAATTACGACCAAATAAAAAGTCCAAAAAAAAGAAAATAATAACCAAAGCCTTAGAAAAAAGACTTTTAAGGGCAACGACGAAAAAGGGATAATACAGATGCTGCTAGAAATTTTAGGGATTTTACCATCAAAATCCACACACCATTAAAGGAATGCGAGACACATCATAAAAAAGTCAAAGGAGTCTTATATGAAGAAAATTTACCTTTTTTCCCTAAAAATCCTACAGGCTCAGTGCAAAAAATAGTTACGAGATGCACAAACGTCTTATACTAGGCAAAATCCAATAGGTGGATCCCTTAAAAACCATTATTATTAAAAAGCAATAATAATATTAAATAAATTGTATCCAATAAAAAAAAATGTTACTATTTACAAATCGGAAAAAAAATACAGAATATCCTAATTATTTAACAGCACAACCATTAAAGAGAATAACATGTGGTATTTATTACTGTTTGGTAGGGTAAAGTAAAATTTAAAAATCTTAGCCTGGGGTTACTGATTTGAAAAATTTTTTTGAAAAAAAGTGATGTTACTTATTATCTTGAGCTGGCCCACTAATTTTGAAAATTAATTATTAGTACAAATTTTTGGCTGTGGATAATTTTTTTGTGTTTTAACATTTGAAACCATCTTCTTTGGTGCCAATAAGAAGCTATAAGTAAAAAAAAACACTATTATTGTAATTATTTTAAAAAATACCTTAAAAATACCAAGCTTTTTTAACAAAGAAAGTAAAACTTAAGTTTAAAATGAACATACTTGTTCATTATAAGATTTTTTCAAATATTAAAAGACAAAAAAATTCTCCGCAGGAAAAAACTTGACTTATAATTAATTTTAAAAATTGGTGGGCCCCTTAAGATGTTAGTTAAAACTTTTTTTATTTTATAAGTTTCTGTTTTAATAAATGACATTTGCCAATCATAAATAAATAACTAGGTACGATTGGTTTAAATAAAGTAAGGTATTTTTATCTATAAAACTGTTTGTTCAAATTCTTTTTTGGATAGTTCGTGAATTATTTTAGAAAATGTACGATTGTTCAAACTTGCAGTCATAAGATGGTGCAATATTTTGATTTTTTTACTTTGGTTTTAATTTTTTAGCAGTAAATTTCTTTTTTGCGGGGAGTATCTGCATGGGCGTCGCTGGGTTTTCAAATTTAGTTTATCCTAAAACTGAGACATGGCAGATACAATTGATGCTAAGAGAAACACTTTGGTAAAGAAATTTTTATTTTGAAGTTTGCAAAAAAGTTATTTTGGTTGCACCTCCCATCTAGAAAAATCTAAGTACCAAAAGCGAATCCTTTATTTGTATTTTTTTTGTGAATCTAATCAAATTTTATCGACAAATCTTAAATTTCGTAATAATATCTGAGTTTCTCTGATAATTAGGGGCATCTGAAAATCTTGCATAAAAAAATTGTAGAGTGGAAATATTTCAAGTCGCAATAGTTTTTAAAAAATACAGATAACTTTGCAAAATTTTGGATTTATCAATAAAATTTAATCAAATTTACGAAAAAAATACAAATAGAGTATTTGCTTCTCAAACTTAGATTATTCTAAGGGGGACCTAACAAAAAATCAAGTTTTCTTTCGCAAATTCCAAAATAAAAATGTTTATTATTAAAGTGTCCCTCTGAGCATCAATAGCATCCGGTAAAAAATGATCCGGTAAAAAAATGGTGTGGGTCCCATGTCCTAGTTTTTAGATAAAATAACAAACATTTTGTTTGTTGCAATAATGAGCGGTACTTTTCTCTTAAGCAAAATTCACATTTTTTAACACACCTCGTATACAACTACAAAATATTAATGTCTGGTAATTCCATTTTGGGTTTTAAACTATGCAGAACTTCTCATAAAGAATAACTTTTTTTTCGTTAAATTAACGATAAAAAGTTTTTCATATGGTGCAAACTTAAGTAGACTAGTAGTATTTTAATATTTTTTCATTAATTATTTATTTTTATTTAAGTATTAATTTATTTAATAACATTTACCTACATGTGTAGTTATAAATTTGTAGAGGAAAATATATATATTATATTATAATTTAAATCTATAGTAATTATTCTCTAGTAAATAAAAAAACATTAGAAAAAAATTAAATTTTATATATTATTTAGTTATAATTTATAAACCTTATATTACCTGATTTTAATCGGGGCTACCAGTTGATTTTAAATAATATTTAACTGCGCTCGCGCTGCCTTCTATCTCAGAAACTATTTAACGTTAAAAATATGTTTAAAATAAAAGTTGAAGAGAATTTACTTTACAACAACATTAATAACAAATACAATTAGCATAACACTCATTGAAAACAAGATTTTTGCAAAAACGTGCAATAATCGTTTTTTTTCTACTTTGACCCCTTATGTTTAAAGTTGCGGCATTCGAATCATAATATATGTGAATTTTAAGAATAGTTTTATGATGCAAAAATACAAGTTTATAGGAATTTACAGCTGGGTATCTCAATTTTCCGAAATACTGGCCTAAATCTTCCTTAAATGACTGAACAACAAGAGTGTTTGGATTTTTTACTTGAGTTTTATTTATTCTTTCTAAAAGTAAAAATATTAATATTAGGTATATATATTTTTATGTGCTTATGTGCAATTATAGAATTTTAATTTGATTCATTGATTATTGTTGATTTTGCTTTAATGAAATGCTTAATTTTTAATTTGTCAAATAGCAGACCAGAAAATATTAATAAAACTAGCGATATCATTTTGTTAGAACTTTTAGCAATAATAGAAGTTTTTTTTTAAGAGTTAATATATTTTTTCTAATACTTATTCATTAATCTACTTGATATTCTATTACCCAAAGCAGTTTCTATCACAAAATTTCCATTATTTTTTTTTATTTTTGTCATTTGTAGATTTGTTATTCATTATTTAAGCAAGATAATTCCTAAAATGCCAGCACGTGAGTGCATCTTTGTATTACTGATCCTTTTAAGAAAAAGTGTCACGTTCAAAATTAATTTAGGTATTGCCTCGCGTATCCAAAATTATTTCTTCTATGCTTTGGTTTTACAATCTTTTAGCTCCCGTAGATTTTATTTTCTGTAAACGCAATTTGCTTTGCCCTTTTATGCACTTTAGAAATATGACGAATTTTATATTTTACAGTTTAATTGAAATATAAAAATTTAAAATTGCTGTTAAGAAAAAAAATTATTAAAAAGTGAGGTCGTGTGGCAAATCATTTTTAAAGCTGCTTACGAGTACTTTATTATCCTAGAAATTAAATTAATACGTTACTTACTGCTACTACTACATAATGGCAACTTTTTTTCCTTTACCTGAATATCTGATTTGGATGGCCATATTTCCGAAATTATTAAATTTAAATATAATTAATAAGGTATTTTTAAAGCTTTATTAATGATTTTTTAAATGGTAATAATAATAATGTACAGGGTGCTTCGATTAAAAAACCTATAATTTTTGTTATGCCCTGTATATTATCACCAATATGGACATTAAAGTCTTTAAAAGAGTTTTTAGAAAAAACCAATATAAATGTATCTAGCTTAACTAGTTTTGGAAATATGGCCATTTAAATAGGGTATTCAGGTAACTATTAAAGTATTGTTATTTCGTAGTAGATAAAAGTATTAACTTTAAATTCTATGAATATAACGTACTTTGCGAAAAATCTTAATATGCTATACGACCCCCTTTTAATTTATTTATTTCTAAAGCGCCCAGCAACCATCTTAATATTTTCATATGTTAATTTTATTTTAGAATATTTTTTAAATGCATTAATTTTATTCGCCCACGATATAAGGTTCTAAATTACTTCAGTTAAAAAATAAAAAGAGTAGGAGACTAGAGATTCATGCACTTCATTATTAATGAATGATTAAAGTGAAATTTGGTGTACTCTTACTATTTGGAAAGACGAACACGAATATGATATCTATTTTGCCATTACCACTAGATGGCGCCACATACACACAACATTAATTGATTAGAATGGTCATAACTTTTTTGACTTCCTGTATGCACATTTGCGAGTGGAAATAATAAACAGAATTTTATTTTGGTCAAAAGGTATACTCCTTTGATCTCCAAAAAGAAGATTGTTTTTGAAATAAACGACTTTAATTAAATAACCGTCAGGAATTGTGGCAAAAGATTGTGGAAGGAGTCAATATCATCATCAGGGCCCAAGAAGAATCATTAGTTTGTAGTCGGGCAAAAATTTAAATAAAAAGAAATTAGACAATGTTGTCCCTAGTGGATGCGTGAACATGTCAAGCATTTTATTATAATTCAAGTAATAAAATAAAGTTTTTTTTTTATGGTAAACCATACCATACCAAATTACTTTACCTTAGCTTAAAAACTGTCTTTATCTGTTTTAGAAGAATACATTTAATTCAGGTAATAATTTACCAAGGGTAACTTGGTAAGTGTTTTAGGTAAGATTAATTCTAAAATGTTTGGATTTTTTTTTAGATTTGATCGAGCTGCTTAGTGGCTAAACATTTTGCTTTATGCCTCGTGACCAGGACCGAAGTACTGTTCGCCTAGTGAGTACGCCTCGATGAGAAGTGCGGACAATGGTTTTAAGATGTTGCCAGTTTTTCATCCTTATAATCCTAATTTATTTTATACTATTTTATTTTAATATCTAATATTTGATTAAGGTACCTGTTTTAAGCTTGTTATTGATTCCCTAAAGTGATTTAATTTTATCGCCTATTACAATATTTTCTTAAATAAATCAAATATAATATGTACTACTGGCACCGTCCAGTAGATATTCTCACTGACGGTGCTGTATTGGTAAATATTTATATTGTCCGAACATATTTCAACACTTTCAATAGTTTGGCAACATTGCCTTTCTGCGAACAGTAAACTCGCGATTGGTGGCCGTCGAGACGATCCTCCTAGCACGTCGCATGATATTGAGGATGTCGATAGTAACGAATTTCTTTCCCTGTCCCTTCAAAGGTCCCAGCTGCAAACTCGATGGGCGAACAGTAGTCTCATTTTCAGCAGTATACGATAGGCCAAGATATTAGAAGCAGGAAACAAAAAAGGTAAAATTTACCGATTTTGATGTTATTCCGTGTAAGGAAAAATAAAAACAATTTGTTTTCAAAAGTTTGGATTTAATTAACTTACTCCACCCAACTGACAAAAGTCCAGAACAAACCAAGGTCTTTTTGATGTTTTTTCTATGGCAAGTTTTTCATTTCGCTAATGTATTGAGGCCTTTAGCCAAATGTCTTCCAGTTGAACGTAAAATGTCTTTAAAAAATAAAAAGTATCAACGAATATACAACATTTATAAATCAATAGGTAAAAAAACTTTAACACATTTTTAGCTATTTAGCTTACGAAAAATAAGTAAAAGTCAATAATTATGTTAAAAAGATTTCAATCCTTGTCACCCAGTAGCAGTAGAAAGGATCTAGGATATCTATGGATGAACTATGGGCCATTTCGAAAGCCAATAATTAATTTTTCTTCCCAACTAAAAATATTTTTATTTTATTTTATACTTTTTTACATTTTTAAAATTAAAAATAATATGTTCTGTACTGTCTAGGCAAAATTAATTTATCTGGTGAAAATTTTCTTGTTGGATATATATTATCCCATAAACCACAAAAAATAGAAACTTTTCGGTCCCAGTCGTCCAAGTCCCAGGCAGAGCCAGCTGATCCTGTTCAATCCTATCAAAAAAAAAGGAAGAAAAAACAAACCTGACGTCTCGGTGGCAACTCTGCCACTGTTGTCAAGATAAAAACAATAAAAATGTTTAAAATGTTTGAATATGTTCATTATGTCAAAGAATTTAAAATATTTTAAAGTAAGAGTTTAAATTTAAAAATTTAAATGTTAGTAACTTATAAATTTTTATTTTTATTTACCCAGACAACACATATTTTAACTCGAAACGGCGACTTTTAATAATATTTTTTTAAGGGTTTTTTTATTAATAGGTTCTAAACAGGGTCAGATTGCTCTACTCCCGGAACAAAGACTGAAGAGGTATAATTTTTCGTAGATTGTGGCGTGTACCCAACAAACTACCATCGAATCGTTATTTTTCAAGTTTATGCGTATGGGTTGGGAATCACCCCGTATATTTAAGCATTAAAAAGCAAGCTCATCACAATCTTATTATCCTACCTTGAAGGTGAGTAAGACATCAAGAAAGCAAAATCCAGGTTTTGCTTTGACCTCCATTTAACCCTTCCGCCGTATCTCCTAATGTTATCCTAAGCTTATCTAAGTTGGGGTAATATGCAGGTGAAGGTGACAGGACCAATAAGGCCTGATTCCACATAGGCCGGGTATCTGCAAAAATTGATAACTTGTCCACATTTTAAATGTCTATAACTTTTTTATTTCTTTACTTAAAAATGATCCCAAAACCAAATTATACATTGAATTATCAAGTTTTTTCTGTTATGAAGATTACACAAAACAATTTTATTAATAGTATAAATTGGCATAACTTACTTTTTTTAAATGGAACACCATTTATATTATACCACCATTAAAAAGGTCTTTTAAAGAGCTTTACAAAAATACTACATTTGATATATCTATATTTAATAGTTTCGAAATAAAACTTTCATTTAAATCTGAAAATTTTACATGTAATTACCGTCATACCTACTTTATAGACTAATTGTAAGTTTAGACTTGGTAAGTAAAAAGTTATAGACATTTAAAATGTGGACAAGTTAGATTGAACACACTGTACAAGCTTGAGTAATTGTTTTTTAATCTTGTTCTGTAAGTTGTACTTTTTTTAGTTTTATGATTGTATTCAAACACGCATCTTTATGTTAAATAAGTGGGAGGTTTTATGACCCTGAAAGTTACATGTGATTTGACACAGGTGCATCAAAAAAGGGTGTGTCCCTGAAAGCATAATTCAAGGTTAACAGTGAATGGTGTGGGGATATAAAGAATAGTTAATTCATGGGAATAGATATTCAGTTAAAACCAAACCTTAAGGGTTAGCCTGTGTGTGTTAGAAAAAAGTTTAAGTAAAAACCACTAAAAAAATGAGTCACGAAGACTTTTTCTCTTCCTTGGGTCTCGGGCCAGTGTTAGAAAAAAAAGGGCTTCAAAACCTGTTGTTGCTACAAATAGTAAAAGGCCTAGGAAAGTCTTTAAATTGGAAGAAACACCTACAACATCCAATGCAACAGCTTTAAAGGGTCCGAGAAGAACAAACAGTGCTGCTTCAACAATGGAGGAGAAGGAAGATGCAGAAAAAGATTGGCTTAACGAAATTGACTGCACTCAACGTCGCTCCATATTTTCTGCAGCCATTTTTGAACGGGACAGTTTGCTGAGGCAGAAAGAAAAAGAAGATAAAAAGGTACGCGAGTGTGAAACAAAACTAAACAACATACAACAGCAGCTTATGGAGCTAAAGAGAAAAGCTGCTCAAACCCGGAAACAGCTATCATATTTTAACAAGCTTTATCTTCCGGAAGACTCATAACTAGTTTGTCTCTAATTTATGTAAATCATGTATATTTAAGATTTTGTTCTATTATTTTTATACCTAGTAGATTATTTAGTTAATTTTAAACTTAGTGATTTTTTATAATATATTGAAAATGCAATTTTTTAAATAAAATTTATAAGAAATTATGTAGTGTTTAATATTTTTTACACCTGATAATAAATAAATTTAAAAATATTAAAGGAAATAAAAACATAATTATGACCTCTTAATGACACATAGATGTTTATATTATTAATAAAACAAGTAATGTTTTGTAGGCAAGTAAAAATAAAATATTTTAACCATTCAAGTAAACAATGTTTTTTTATTTGAAATGTTAGGGGTGTTTTAAATTTATTTATATAAAAACCAAACTAAAACAGTATGCGAAATTGCAAGCTCGATTTGGAAGTGATACCGGCTTTGTCTAGCTCTTGACCATGCAAAATTACCAGCTCGATTTATAGGTGATGTAGGTTTCCTTTTATGTTAAAACCATTTTTAATTTGAATAGTTTTGCAGAATATCTCTTTCTAAAAATACACTAAATTATATTAAAAAAATATAAAATCTTACGAAAATTCGTATTTTAAGAAACATGGTAGTACGTAATACAGGTTTCTATATACTAATTTATGAAATTGTTTGTAGTATGTATATTTGCATTGTATAAGTTATGAATAAATATTCCCAATTAAGCCGATTTACTCAACTGTAGCACAGAATTGGTGTTCTTTAAAAACATTTGGATAGGTTACTTAATTCATAAATATTTGTGTGCATTTTACCGTTTCGCCCATTATATTCTAAAAGTTTCAAAGCAAATCCGATTTACAGATATTCTGAAAGTCAGTGGTATTTCTGATATTTTTAGCATTTTTTCCAAATTTGATAGCAGGTATGTATATGAATTTTATTTACAGCGAGTATACAGTGTCCTTTTTAATAATTTTTACGAGTATTGCTAGCATGTGTTATAATATTTTATAAATCTAATAAATACGGTTTTGTTTTCACTCTAGCGCGTCAAAAAACACCTATTCTAAATTCCATAAGAGGGTGGTATTTTTCAACATATTCAGCAATTTTTACAAATTTTGCAACACGTCTAGTGATTTTCAGCCATTTTTAGGGCTTTTTAGTAGCATGTCGACTTATTTTATATTCGTTTTTAAATTTTAGAGGTTAGTGGTATTTCTTAAGATTTTACAACAATTTTTACGTATTTTAATAGAGTATGTATTGATTCTAATTTTGCGGCAAACATGGTACTTTGCAGCAAATTTTACAAATTTTGCTAGCAGCGTGTAATACATATGTTTTTTTTTTTGTCCAGACCTTTTTTTTTTAATATTTTATTGTTTTCGCATACTTTTTTTTAAATTGTCTACTTGCTAGTTATTAACTTTGAAGCAACTTATCGCCAAAATAAACTTAACTCAAATTTTGGAAGTGCGCTGGGTTTTTTAACATTTTTCAGCTTTTTTACGAATTATTTTATGTATTTTTTGTTGCATGTCTACTAATTTTAATTTTATAGCAGGCCCAGTGCTTTTCTGCATTTTTTTTTTAGTTGCATATGTTTTTATTTTTGAGAGAACAACTGTAAGCACAAATGCACACATTAGAACGTACCAAAACGTATGTTGTTATTCATAAATAGAGTATGTATTGATTCTAATTTTGCGGCAAACATGGTACTTTGCAGCAAATTTTACAAATTTTGCTAGCAGCGTGTAATACATATGTTTTTTTTTTGTCCAGACCTTTTTTTTAATATTTATTGTTTTCGCATACTTTTTTTTAAATTGTCTACTTGCTAGTTGTTAACTTTGAAGCGACTTATCGCCAAAATAAACTTAACTCAAATTTCGGAAGTGCGTTGGGTTTTTAACATTTTTCAGCTTTTTTACGAATTATTTTATGTATTTTTTTTGTTGCATGTATACTAATTTTAACTTTATAGCAGGCCCAGTGCTTTTCTGTATTTTTTTTTTAGTTCCACATGTTTTTATTTTTGAGAGAACAACTGTAAGCACAAATGCACACATTAGAACGTACCAAACGTATGTTGTTGTTCATAATGTCAATTCGATATTTTTGTCTGGTTCGAGATCACTTTTTTGATATTTCATTAATTCCAAAGGTGATTTTCAAGTCGCCAAAGCTGACGTACTAAGTTACATGTTATGCAAGTTTCCTAATATGCTGAAAGAGATATTCTGCAAAACTATTCAAATTAAAAATGGTTTTAACATAAAAGAAAACCTACATCACCTATAAATCGAGCTGGTAATTTTGCATGGTCAAGAGCTAGACAAAGCCGGTATCACTTCCAAATCGAGCTTGCAATTTCGCATACTGTTTTAGTTTGGTTTTTTATATAAATAAATTTAAAACACCCCTAACATTTCAAATAAAAAAACATTGTTTACTTGAATGGTTAAAATATTTTATTTTTTACTTGCCTACAAAACATTACTTGTTTTAATAATAATATATACATCTATGTGTCATTAAGAGGTCATAATTATGTTTTTATTTTCTTTAATATTTTTAAATTTATTTATTATGAGGTGTAAAAATATTAAACACTAAATAATTTCTTATAAATTTTATTTAAAAATTGCATTTTCAATATATTATAAAAATCACTAAGTTTAAAATTAACTAAATAATCTACTAGGTATAAAAATAATAGAACAAAATCTTAAATATACATGATTTACATAAATTAGAGACAAACTAGTTATGAGTCTTCCGGAAGATAAAGCTTGTTAAAATATGATAGCTGTTTCCGGGTTTGAGCAGCTTTTCTCTTTAGCTCCATAAGCTGCTGTTGTATGTTGTTTAGTTTTGTTTCACACTCGCGTACCTTTTTATCTTCTTTTCCTTTCTGCCTCAGCAAACTGTCCCGTTCAAAAATGGCTGCAGAAAATATGGAGCGACGTTGAGTGCAGTCAATCTTCGTTAAGCCAATCTTTTTCTGCATCTTCCTTCTCCTCCATTGTTGAATCAGCACTGTTTGTTCTTCTCGGACCCTTTAAAGCTGTTGCATTGGATGTTGTAGGTGTTTCTTCCAATTTAAAGACTTTCCTAGGCCTTTTACTATTTGTAGCAACAACAGGTTTTGAAGCCCTTTTTTTCTTCAACACTGGCGACAAAATTTGATTATTGCTGGTGGCCAAACTGCTACCAGCGGTAGCATAAGGTTTCAGCATTTTGCTTTAGCTCCTAGAGGGGCATTTAAAATATTTTCAAGTGTTGAAGTGGCAGGTTGAACAACAACATTGCTAATTATGTTGCACTTCAGATTTATATGGTTCTGTTGTGGCCCGCACTTCGGCATTACCACCAGTCTGAGCCTCATTAAGTGGAAATGTGTTGAAAATTTCCTCTATTGCATCATTTACTTGTTGGCTTGGCGGCACAGGGACGTCTATGGGGGCTGCATCTGTAGGAAACGGAATATTCATTAGGCTGGGAGACGGCACGTCAAAATACATATCACCAGGTCCCATATCTGGAGGTACTGGTACATTTAACAGCGCTTCCTCAATATGGGCTTGTGTCTCTTGGCCCGAGACCCAAGGAAGAGAAAAAAATCTTCGTGACTCATTTTTAGTGGTTTTTACTTAAACTTTTTTCTAACACACACACAGGCTAACCCTTAAGGTTTGGTTTTAACTGAATATCTATTCTATAGTTAACTATTCTTTATATCCCCCACACCATTCACTGTTAACCTTGAATTATGCTTTCAGGGACACACCCTTTTTGATGCACCTGTGTCAAATCACATGTAACTTTCAGGGTCATAAAACCTCCCACTTATTTAACATAAAGATGCGTGTTTAGATACAATCATAAAACTAAAAAGTACAACTTCTAGACAAGATTAAAAAACAATTATAAACTTGTACAGTGTGTTCAATCTAACTTGTCCACATTTTAAATGTCTATAACTTTTTATTTTTAAGTCTAAGCTTACAATTAGTCCTGTAAGTAGGTATAGCGGTAATTACATGTAAAATTTTTCAGATTTAAATGGTTACATTTCCGAAACTATTAAATATAGATATATCAAATGTAGTATTTTTGTAAAGCTCTTTAAAAGACCTTTTAATGGTGGTATAATATAAATGGTGTTCCATTTAAAAAAAGTAAGTTATGCCAATTTATACTATTAATAAAATTGTTTTGTGTAATCTTCATAACAGAAAAAACTTGATAATTCAATGTATAATTTGGTTTTGGGATCATTTTTGAAGTAAAGAAATAAAAAAGTTATAGACATTTAAAATGTGGACAAGTTAGATTGGGCACACAGTATATAGACACAAAAAATATTTTAAAACATTTTTGCATCCCACAAATTTGTTACAAATACACTTTGATACAAAATATTTATGGTACAGAGTATATGGGTAAAGCGTAAAGTTTTACAAAAGTAATTTAACAAATGGATAACACGTTTAACTCTAAAAATAATAAATTAATTTAAAAATACAAAGGTTTTTAGGTATGGATTTTTCTTATGCTTTCAGGGACACACCCTTTTTGATGCACCTGTGTCAAATCACATGTAACTTTCAGGGTCATAAAACCTCCCACTTATTTAACATAAAGATGCGTGTTTAGATACAATCATAAAACTAAAAAGTACAACTTCTAGACAAGATTAAAAAACAATTATAAACTTGTACAGTGTGTTCAATCTAACTTGTCCACATTTTAAATGTCTATAACTTTTTTATTTTTAAGTCTAAGCTTACAATTAGTCCTGTAAGTAGGTATAGCGGTAATTACATGTAAAATTTTTCAGATTTAAATGGTTACATTTCCGAAACTATTAAATATAGATATATCAAATGTAGTATTTTTGTAAAGCTCTTTAAAAGACCTTTTTAATGGTGGTATAATATAAATGGTGTTCCATTTAAAAAAGTAAGTTATGCCAATTTATACTATTAATAAAATTGTTTTGTGTAATCTTCATAACAGAAAAAACTTGATAATTCAATGTATAATTTGGTTTTGGGATCATTTTTAAGTAAAGAAATAAAAAAGTTATAGACATTTAAAATGTGGACAAGTTAGATTGGGCACACAGTATATAGACACAAAAATATTTTAAAACATTTTTGCATCCCACAAATTTGTTACAAATACACTTTGATACAAAATATTTATGGTACAGAGTATATGGGTAAAGCGTAAAGTTTTACAAAAGTAATTTAACAAATGGATAACACGTTTAACTCTAAAAAATAATAAATTAATTTAAAATACAAAGGTTTTTAGGTATGGATTTTTCAGTAAAGTCTAATTTTGTTGTGAAAGAAACGTTTCAAACACCCCTAATAGAGCTTGTAATTTTTGCTCATCTGTTAAAAACGATTCTAATACAACTTCTAAGTTGTTGATGTTTTCATTCGGGTCAGTTTTATAAAATTGTATGTCTGCGTGACCCCAAGGTAGAGTTTTGGTAGATGCGGGAATTACATAACGCTTATCATCCGTATGATTCAAAGCTACCTTATTTATTAGCTTTGTATAAACATCATGTAATTCGCTGCGAAAAGTTCTCATTTTTCGAAAAATTAAACCGCCGTGTTCAACGATGTTTCTGTAGTCTTCTATATGAAGCTCCTTTTCGATAACTGACTTTTTAATGCCTTTAGCTTTTTTTAATTCACTGTTTAAAGACTTAACATAATAAGCTTTAGCCCCGGTGCCATAAAAACCAACAATTGGGTCACCCGAAAATTCGTCTTTCATCTTACCCGGGACCGATTCGCTTTTAATTATATTATATGGGTTTTGTTGTGGAAAGTTCGATGTGTCAAATTTTTCAGGGTTTTCCAAAATTATGCGATAGAAGTCATCTGTGAACACTTTTAAAATAAGAGAATCCGTGTCAGTGTAAAGCAAAGAGGCATTATTACCAAATTTTTGCTTAATAAAATTATAAAAAAATCATACATGACTGTTTTTGAAATGTCAAGTATGGAAAACCCTATGTATATTGGTTTATTATACACAACTTTAAGTTTAGACATATGAATGGCAACAAAGTCTTCAGTAAAAAATGGAACAAGTATTAAAGTTGGGTCGAGCAATTAAGGCTCTTGCTCCAGTTTTAAATTTGGAATTGTCCCATTCAGTAATTAATCTTATGTCACATTGACTACTGCATTTTCTTTTGAATACATTTGGGCAACTTGACATAGGATGATCCGACCATAGGCGAAAACTTATTGATGTTTACTTCCAGATAAAGAATTTTTTCCAAAGCCCATCCTACAATAAAAAATAAATTTATAAATTTTGTTCTATTCCAATATTTTTTAGCATTTAAAACTTCTGTTTTTTTCTTCGCGGACTCATGAAAATTTTTGTTTCTTGAGTCGAAAAAGAATTGAACCCTTAATTCTAAGTACTTCCGTTTAGCATAATAAAGGGTTTTTTGTGAAAAACAACCAATGTCATTTTTAATATTGTACCAATATCAAGTTTTTGTTCATAATTTACAAAAACTAATGCTTATAGAACCTTCAAATATAATAAGTACATAAAATACATTTATATGTTTATGAACACATTACAAAAATATATAGAGTTAGCCATATAGGTATGTTCGTTTTTTAATTTCCCTGAAATATGTAAAATTTGACATTGGTTGTTTTGGAAAACCTTAATTTGTACAGAGTATTCAAGGTTTTAAAAGCTCTACATCATTTTTAAGTTGATTTGCATTGATTGTAGCAAAAGTAATTTTTTCACCTTACACATATAAAAAATTATAGATAAACCGATAGCTTAAAAATAATTAAAAATACATGATTTTTTAAATGGTTAAATTCTAGAATTAAAAAAAAAGAAATACTTGGAGACCGGTAAACTTACAGACCGATTAACTCACAGCTAGACATACAGTCTAACGGCTTGGTAGACTAACATACTAACAGATCAAATGGTCAGATTAACGAAGTCCTGTACACTACACAGATGAGATGAGTCAAATGAAAAGGAGCAGATGTACCTAAGGAGATAGGAATAGACGGGCTGAAATAAAAAGCCATATAGAAAATTTAAAGAAGGTAGGTTTTTTTTGTTATGGTCTATTGATTACTGGTGATTTTTCCTTATTAAAATAAGTAAATACAAAATCTGAGTTGTAAATTTGTTAAATAACTGATTGAAACTTTTATGAAACATTATTATGTGTTGTGCATTTTTTTTGTTTAAAGTATTAGCTTGCGATTCAGCAGCAGAAAAAGCCATGTGGTCATGAGTTTAGACTCACTTTCAAATTATTACCCTATTTGTTGCTCGCACACTATTTAAACGATGCAATTTGAAAGAAATAGTTGATGGCCGTCTTTATTTCTATGACGACACTGGCTTCTTCTCAGCTGAATTCTACTTTATTAGTTATTCTGTTTTAAAAATAGACATAAACAAAATAAAATGATTAAAATATATATATAAAAAGATAGGGTTACTGATTTTTACTACTATTTACCATATTGGTATATTCGTTGTCGTCAGGAATTGCTGTTACTAGAATAAAGAGATATAACAATTTTTTACTTAATAAAAAAACTGTTAGCACAGTAGCGAATCTGATCAGACACTTATACGCTTTGCTTTATAAGTAAATTAAAAATATTGTGGTTTTGGACAAAAATATACTGTATTTTACCAGTTCTAGGTTACAAGTTTTAATTTTTCGAGAAAATTTCATTAACGAGTAAAGTTGTCAAACATATTCTGAGATAGGTTATGGATATACTTTAAACTAATAATTTTATGCAGTGTGTCTGATAACATTGGAACCATATGAAAAACGTTTTAGAAAAAGAGTTATCTATACTAATATTATAAAGAGGTAAAGTATGTAACTTTCTTTGTTTGTTAGTTTGTAGGAGGCTAATCTTCGGAAATACTGAACCAATCACGAAAATTCTTTCACAATCAGCAAGCTACACTATTTAGGAGTTCTATAGGCTATACTTTATTATGATCGAACAATATAATAAACACTCATCGAAGTGGGTACGGGGCGGCTAGTTTTTATAAAAGATTCTGCATTGTCTAAAACGCAATATGAAATAATCAAATTTAATTTTTTTAATCTTATAAGATATATGTCAAAAAATATGAATTTTGCTCAGGAGTTCCTTTATTTTTGACAAATCAAAATTTTTATTAAAAGTTGTTCAGAATTAAAAAAACATGTACAAATATGCAATTACAGTAATTTGGTCTGAGATTATAAATTTGGTGATTATTTACGTTTTACTTTAAACAATATACTTAGTAATAATTTATACGAAATGGATTCTTATGCTTAAATGCTGTAATTGCATATTTGTACATATATTTTTAATTCTGAAATTTATTACTAATACTACTACTAACTACCTATCTAGTACTTACAGATTTAGGTAGAAAAGAATTTAATTATAAACTAAGCGAATCTGTAAAGTCCTTTTAGATACATGGTGTAAAACCCTTCGGGTATGCAACTTTATTTATGGCATCATTATTTTATTGCAGTGCATGCCCTAGAGTTGTACAAAAGTATTCAATTATTAAAACAAAAAAGAAAACATACCTATTCGTTTTTTTTCATATAAACTTGCTAAATACTTTTTATTACAAAATTATGTTTTGCACCTTAAAAATCAAGGTTTTAAGAGGGAAAACAATAAACATATTGTCTTGTAAGGCGACAAAATTATACTATTTTACCCGATATGCATAACTACCTACACCTCCGTTGCCGCATATTGTTTTTCAAGAGCTCAGTAATCTAAGTACTAAAATAGGCGTAATCAAATAACACACAACACCAAAAATTTTAAAATTAAGAGAGACGTTTATAGGAACTTTTCGGCTTTTAAACTATTTATTTAAATTGTAACAAACAGATGGTTTACCATGCCCAAAAACCCTTTCAAAACTAGTAATTTACCGTCTCTTTACCAAAAATTAAACTTTTAGCTGTAATTTGTATAAAGCCTCTAGAATTTAGGCGCTCTACTTAAATATTTTTATGTAGACAACTGTACACTACCCTATACAAAGATAAAGATGGTACCACTCTATTATCGATTTAAACACCCACAGTATAAAAAAATTACAAACGATTATTGCGTTTACAGGTTTCTTTTCTAAAAATTATATTTTCTTACCAACCCTACGACTTTACACGTTCCTGTAATATAGGCCTGCCATCAAGCAATTGATACCACTACAACCTTCAGACCTTTATCGATCCGCAAGGGCGCTCGTACTCAAGCAGTCTCGACCGCAATACCTTCCAGTTTTATTTTTCTAACTACCCGCGTTGGCTCAGCGGGGACGGCGCGGCCCCAGTAACATCAAGGTCGGTGGTTCGAACCAGGTATTAACATGGACTTTTTTCTCAAAAATTTAGGCAGAGAAGCTACAATGAACGCGCACGCATACTCCAATTGAAGATCGAGACAATAAGGAACTGCACACTAAATATTGAATTCACAAGTAAAGAAACATAACCACAAAGATGACAGTTGACAGATGACATATGGGGCCCCAAAAGAGGGACACAGGCCTTGGGTGAAAAAAATGACGTACAAATTTTCTTTTTAAAAAAGGGGCCATAGAAGGGGCGGAGTCTCTATGGCCTCAAAAATGGGGCCCCATTTTGGGGGGCGCAGGGCGGTCTCAAGTGCCGGTATTGACTTAGTGAGCATAGGTTTTAAATAATTTTATGCAATTAAATATTAATTCAATTTTTTTATAAAAATCGAGGTCATTTAGACACTTTAAAAATATGTTTCCGCAATAATAAAAGTTGCAATAATGTTTCAAAAAGTTATTCATTTGTTTTTTTTTTAACTGGGTTTTGTCATACACGGCGGTATGTGTTTAAATAATATAATTTATAAATTTTAGATCGTAAAGCCTTCTCATTTATGTACTTAATAATATTTAAAATGATTTTTAGACATGAATTCTATCAATACTTCCTGTTTATTTCAGTATTGTAAATATGCACTGACTAAAGAAATAAAGTCCTAAAAATTTGATTCTGTAAAAATGAGCTCCTTATCGGTTTTCCCGTGAGGTCTTTAAATGGAAATAATCTCCTCTACTGTCGTCATATTATACAAATGCAAAAAAATCCGTTTTTTTTTGACAGTAAGTGAGAAAATCTTCTCCATAGTTGTTCTATAAAAACCCTTATTTTTTTGATATTCGTATCCGTACAGCCATTTTAGAATAGGTTCCTGTGGAGGTAACAAAACGCGTCAGTGGATAGGGACTTGGTAAATAACATGAAAAGCGGGTATTTTTTTTCTTAACTGATAAGAAAAACAGAGATTTTCTTTGTATAATGATAGGACAGTAGAAAATTATTTTTAGTTGTTTCATATTTTTTTACTTACACTGATCCAAAATAAAAATATTTTTTAAGCGTAAAAATGTTTGTTATTTAAAATTGTGTTTTGCATTCATAAAATTTGATAACATTACCATAAAAGAATACAATTCTGTCACCAAAAGATGTGTATATCAGGATTAAAACAATTTATTTCAAACTGGTTTAATCGTAAACTCTGCTCTTTAAATTGAATACAAAAATTGAGTACTGATAAATAACACTACAAAAATATCAATTTAAAATTTAATTCTAGCAAAAATACAATATTTAAAATTCAATGCATAAATAATTTAAGCGAATAAAGCATTTACCAAAAAATTATTTTTTAAAATTTGTTTTTGTTTTTGCTATAGAAAAATTTAAGTGTATTACTAACGTGCCTGAAAATTGTATATTTTTTCTGTGTTTAAAATAACATAAATACCAAATATTTAATTGTGTAAATATAGATAGACGTTTAATTATAATAAAAAATTCATTTTAAATAATTACGAAAACTTTTTATTTACATATATGTTTTTGTAAAACCAAAAAATTTTGATAAAAAAAAAATAAATAGAGAATACAGTTTGCAGACACTTTTTCCAAGCTGTTTGGGTTGCCGCAAACTGCTGAGATTTATTTTAAATTTACATATCTTTTAAAAATGTTGGTTTATATCGTTGAACAAAGAGTTTTGGAGATCCTGTGCCATTTAAAAGTACAATTTTGAAAATTACAAGTTAGTATGAAACCAGCGGCTGTTTAAAAAATTATAGGAAATGCACGTGTAATGATGAGTGCCGCCTGCACGTCCATTAACCGAGGAACGGCAAGTCCGTGAAACTGCTGTTTGCTGTTTGCCAAAATTAATTTGAAACAAAACAAATACCATTGCTATAAATTGCAATCTAGTCAAAAGGTTTTTTCTAAAGGCTATAAAATACGTATAGTGTTGTGTAAGGGATATGATAGAGAGGATCAAATGCTGATAACACATTTATCAAAAAAAATCTCTTTTAGTCCCAGAGCTAGTGAACCCTTCGAGTAACGTTGGGCCTGTAAGGCTAGAAACTTGTACAGTAATGAGTCATAGCATGCTAAGTACGACAATCATCACCTGGAAAGCATCAGTCCTGCCCATCATTACCCTGTATATTTTTGAAAGTTAAAAAAATAATAATTAAAACTTGGAGCTGTAAGCTTAATTTTTTTTTTAGAATTTAGTTCATTCATAGAAAGGTTTAAAAAGGCGCTTTCGAAGAGCACAAGTACCTGCCAGGCCAACTGAAAGGTGTGGCTGATTTGGTTGGCCATATTTCCAAAACTAATAAAGTTAGATGTACCTTTTATAACTTTTTCATTTTATTCTAAAGAAAAGCCAAATAACATTTTGTTTGTAACTTAAACTTTTTTAAATGATTAAAATAAATATATGTTCACTTAAATCATATTAATTAATTAAAATCACTTTTTGCATTGTATTGTATTACTGTAAGTCAGGTTTTTTTTTTTAAATTGTATTAAATAATATGGTATTATAAAGTTCAGAGGCTTTTAAACGTTTAAGTATTTGTTAAGTGTCTTATAAAATTTTGTTTTGCCTTGTTAGAATTTGTTCAGAATAACTTTAAATACAAGATATATTCGATAAGAGATAAGAATTATCCACTCCACATATTTTAATATACTGGGTGTTTCTAAACAAATGCAAAAAAATTAGAAGGTGATTTTCCATTAAAAAATAAGAAAAATACCCTTTAGAAACACATGTCCTAAACGTCTTAGTTTTTGAACTACGAGGTGTTAATTATTTTTTTATTTTTTTTTTATAAGAACTTTGGTACTCATTCATATATATATTTTTTAAATTTAAGAGGCGCACTCTTTGCACCAGAAGACATTTTTGGCATACAAGAAAAAAAATAATTTGTACCAGTGTCGTCCGTGAGGTGTTTAAGGGAAATATTTTTTAAGAAAAAATAGTACGCCACAGAATTTTTCTAAAAGATAAATCTTTTTAAAATCCCCATTTATTTTAGAACAAATTTAATCTTTTAACTTTTTTTTTTGTTGTATGGTTTTCGCATAAATCAATAAAAATCATCTTTTGGCATGGTTAGTTTGTATTTCTAATAATTCTACATTAAAAATTTATCTTTGTTTTTTATTTTTTAATTAGATAGGAATTTGACCATTATTTACGCGAAAATCGTACATCAAACAAAAAAAGTCAAGAGATCAATTTCGTTCTATACTAAATGGGGATTTAAAAATACTTTTATTTTAGAAAAGTTCAGTGGCGTACCATTTTTCCTTAAAAATATTTACCCTAAACCCCTTATGGACGACAATGGAAAAATATACTTTTTTTCTTGTATGCCAAAAATGTTTTTGGTGCAAAGGGTGCGTTTCCCAATTTTTTTAAAAATATCTGAATGGGTATAAAAGTTTTTATAGAAAACAATATTTTTAAAAAATTTAACACCCCGTAGTTCAAAAACTAGGACGTTTAGAACATATGTTCAAATAAAGTTTTTTTCCTATTTTTGGTGGAAAATCACCTCCTTAAATTTTTTGCATTTGTTTAGAAACACCCTGTACATTTACGCCTTTACACCGGATCTATTTTAACAAAACAAAAACATCAAAAGACACCAAACGATACAAAGCATAGAAAATAAAAAGATTTTGTTAAACCAAAACGTATCCTTTGTCGATAGCTTTCTGGGTTAAATTGTACATTTTCCAATTGAATTTCCATTCTCTGGAGATTGGTCGTTGTATAATAATATTATACCAGGGTGAAAGTCTTAAGGCATTGATACATTTTCTATATCACATATGTAATGTGTGTTATTATTTTAGTTAGATATTATATACGTTTACTAACCAATGTATAAAAATAATAAAAAAGAAATACAAGAAAAACATAATGCCAATATTTTTTGTCTTTTGTTTGCACATACCAAAAACTTAAAAGTTTTTTACTGAAAGGTTTAAAATACCTTTGGCACACAAATCAATTGGTATCCAAGTCATATGTATATTTTCATTTAAAAACACGTAGACGTTAATAAAATGTGGGTGATAATTAATTGTAAAGCTGAAGAGTCACACTTAAGTATGGCCAAATATTTTGTATTATTATTATTTAAAATAATGTATTAGTACTTTAAATGATTTCTAAATAAGTTATTATGTACAATAAAAAGTGTGTATATATTTTATGTAATAACTAAAATAATTAATTTTAGGACTAACATATGTTATTTATTTTTATTTTTAAATAAACTAATATATTTAAAAACAAAGCCAATATAACTTTTCGTAAAAATAATTATTATTTATTTAAGCCTATAAGTTTCGGTAATTAATTTTTTTATTTTTTTTTTTTGAAAACATCGTTTTAAAGTATTTTTGCAAAATACCACCAAGCATAAAGCATAAAAACAATATTTTTTAATGAAAGTTTTAAACTATAAGAACAAAATTAAAAGTACTTACCGCATTTCAATTTCTTTGGCAACTTGAAGTACATATTCTAAGTCAGTCTGAAACAAATAAATACATTTCACAATTTGAAACAATATGATACACCACAAAACTTTAATGAATATAATTATATTATCAAATAGTTAGAAGTAGGTTTTATTAATAGTTGGCAAGATGTTTTTAAAACATAAGTATTAAAATACAAATAGCTAACTTAAAATAAGCCAAAACCTATTAAAAACCCAGATTTGTAATGGTTTAAATTGTTTTTTAGAATCTCTAAATACTATTTTATTTTGAAAATAAAACATTAATAAAATTCAGTGTGTCTACGATTATGTCAGATTATATCAAATTGTGTCAGTCCCCTACGAGGCTTGGCCAAAAATCTAATTTTTGCTCAAAAGTAAAGTACCTTTATTTTTGCTAATATTACAAAATGTTATAAATAAAAAATGTTTAGAATTAAAATTACTTCTTGGTATGCAATTTTGTTCATTTCCAAAACAATTGTTTTTTTTTGTCTACGAAAATCGAGAAAATTTAAGTTTGAACATTAGTGCATTGTTCATTTCTTTTGTTTTGATAACAATAAATTTAATAAGTTCATGTAAAATCGTACCATGATATTTATGATCATGAAATGTTGCGCACTAATGTACAAATCTAAATTTTCACCATTATCGCAGAAAAAAATTTGAAAATAAACAAAATTGCATATTTAGAAGATTTTCATATAGGAGAAATTTAAGGTCCGAAAACACAATTTTGGTGCCATCTCAACCCCTAGCGCAAAATTAGAATTTTTATGCCCTAAGTTACCACGTGCTAGATAGGGGTAGTAACCACCGATGACGTCATCACCTATAAATTAAAAAAGTCCGCGGAGCTGGGAGTCGAACCCATGACACCTGGCCACATGCGTGAGAATCCATCGCCATATACCACTAGGCCATTGGAGATTTGATAATTTAAACGCCAAACGAGGTATAATTGGGACCAAGGTTTAACAATGAATCATTAGCGCATAGTTGCCGGAGCTAACACAGAATTTAGTTGAACACCTGCTGATAATCAAATCAAACCGAAGCGACAACGCTGCATAATTTCGCATAGATAACAAAGCGCCATTGTAATTCGAGTGCATATCTTTTTGCATAAACAACCGCTGTTATATTGCAAAGTCATCCAGACGGCTGAAATAAATTAGTCATAAAACCAGCTTTGGTATTTTTAATAAATAATATATATGGTAAAAAAATGAATAACAATATTGCAAAAACAACATTTGTACCACAATCTTATCAATATGTATATCTACATCCGCCGGAAAAATTTCCATTATTATAAACAAAAATTTAAAAAAATAACTAACACCCCAAAAATTGGTTCTCTAAATACCACGAATGCAACAAAAAAAAATTTATACCGCATAACAAATAGTATAATTTATAATTTTTAAACATCTTTCCTTTATGACAATTTTGATATTAGCCAAAATACAGGTACTTTACTCTTAAGCATAAATAAAATTTTTGGCCATACCTCGTAGAAGAGTGATACAATTTGATAAACACAGTAGTACGCACGTAGTATACTAGGAACCTTCTGAGGATGCCAACCGCTCGCGCTGGCAAAACGTCAAGGATACAAAATCCACAACGATGGCCGAATAGCCCAAAAACTTAAGTTTGGCAGAATTAGTTTAGATATCTGATGGTTGCTTTTTAGGTTTGGACCAACAGAACTTTTATAATAAATAATTTTTTCGTAAAGTTAATAATAAAAAAGTTTTCCAATGACGCCAACTTACGTAGACACACTGTATATATCATGTGGTGCATCGCCAAACAGCCCATAGGAAATTCCATGTACCTTTAAATATTAGCTTCCCTTTTAATTTTAAAACAAATTGTATAAGACTATTTTAAAGACGGTTTATAGGATAAGCTTACATCCTAAATTTCGTTATTTTCTAATTAGCTACTTAAAAGCTTTTTAGGAAAAACTATTTGTAAAATCGTTGCATACCTGATCATTACTGGTGCATTTATTAAGGTATGTATAAGGTATAAAACAATTTTACAAAGAGGTTTTCTTTTGAATTTATGCTTCTTTTTTCTTTAATTAGGCCAAAAAGTTCTTCTAGAATAATGTTCAACAATGTTTTTGTCTTATAGCAAACACCTTTACTTTATAGATTAATAAATTTATTTTTGTTTTTGTTCTGTATTTAGATTAATTCTTAAATAGATTGATAAAATTTTGTGGCCATTTTTCCTATTGAAATAATTCTAACTAAACTTTATTTTTAAATTATGTAAAGAAAAGACGTAAAACTAAATTTAAAAATCTGTAAAATAAAGGCGTTTTAAGAAAGATGATGTAGAACACTAATTTAGAGCAACTTCTAAAATTGAGCCCAATTTAATTAAAAAGAAGCACAAATTTATCTTGGCTATTTTAAGGAACTTAAATGTATTTAATTGCTTTTAGGATATGAAATAAAAATTAGTCATTTTTACAATAGTTAATTTATTTCTATTTAATCGCTGTACGGGGTAAGTTGGCAAAGTATGTTGTGTTTTTGATTTTAAAATAAAAAGTTCTTTTTTTAAATTATGACTTAATTTTTAATTTTAAACCAAATTTCTTCATATCAAATTTTGTTTTATATTTAAAAAATAAAGTATTGTTTTCCTTTGCATCTACTTTGTATCTGCTAAGATGTATTTAAACTTTGACCAGTGTTTTGTGAGTTTAGGCATATGCAGAAAATTTTATAAAAAAAATTGAAAAGTTTTCCATTTAATATCATATCAATCATCATCATATTAATATCAACAAATATACCGGTCACTGTACAGGGTGGGCCAAATTCGACGCTTCTTTCAATTCTTCATACCTTTTTTATTTTTAAATCTGTAAAAACTTTTTCACTGCAACTTTTAGGCAGATTGTAGATATGTTTTGTTTTTTTTTGTGGCCTATTTTTGACTTATTAATTTATTTTTATTAATTTTAAATAGAACACCCTGTATATTTTTTTAGTAATAAAATGCCTAAAAAACCATATTCAAAATGTATTACACTTTATATTTTTTTATTTGTTTTTGAGATATTGCATATTTTTTCATTACTGATATTGGCTAGAAAACAGGCCATGAAAACAGTGATCATGTGTTACTTTACACAATCTCAATATAAATTTTGTATTTTATTGGCTTCGATAGCAGAAAACCATTTATTATAATTATTTAATAACTTAAATGGAGCATAAGTTTTCTCAAAAAAGCGTTGTAGTTGGCCCACCCTACATTTAAATTTACTGCTTTACATTCAAAGAATAAAGTATTTAAGCAATTATTTTAAAAATCATTTAAAATTATATGTTATTTATTTTTTGTTTTTATGTGATAAAACCATTTATAGTTAGGGATCCCTGGACTATTTTTCCGAGTCATTAGTAACAAGCTAATTTTTCGCAAGTAGCTTAATTTTGACAGGACGCCCAACTTGTTTCCTTACAACAATTTTCGTTGGTGGTAGCTTACAGGGGTAGCGGAAATTAAGTGTGATGAGTTGACAGATATCAAAAATTTATAACAAACAGGGATTTTTTCTGTTAATCTTTAAAACAATTATCTAAATAAACCAAAAAAAATATGTCCTACAAAATGGAAGGTTTTCCCTACCACCAACATGTATGGTTAACGATGTCATGAAAAATAACTATTAACCAGCTAATTTTTTTCTGTTAATTAAATAATATTTATATAATTTAACACCTACATTGTCCTAAAAATTGCGAGATGCGTCATCCTGGTTTTTTGATATTTATCAAATCCAAGTATTTAATCTTTACTACCCCAATATGCTTCCACCAAATATTTGTTTTAAGGAAAAAGTTGGTCGTTTCGTCAAAATAAAGCTACTTACAAAAAATAAGCTTGTTAGTAATGACTTGAAAAATGGTCCATAAACCCTAACTATCAAGTTTTAAAGGGTATTTGCTTTTTAATTTAAATATACCTAAGAACTATCTTTTTAGAATCGCTTAAGGTTCTCATTAATTAAATCGAAACAATGCAGTTTTTAAATGCTTTCTTACATTTGCCAGGCAAGAAAAGCTTTTTAAATGAAAGCTTTTAGCACTTTCATAATGGCCATTTTCTTTTTCTTCTGGAAAACTTAAGAGACTATTAGCAGAATGTGTCCTTTCAGCTAGCTTTGTGTTTGTCGACTCGTTGACTTTGGGATAAAGGATAAAATCGTTAGAAATGATAAAAAATAAATGCAAAATATAATACAAATACGAGTACCATATTTGAAATAATTTTCTTTCATAATTTCGTAAATATGAGCTTCTAAATGGTAATGAGTCAGATATGTACATATAATAAAAATACTTATCTACTTTTTCTTTAGATTTAGTTCCCATTTTCAGAACTATAAAAGATGCAAATGTCAAATAAATGATACGGGTGTTTCATTAAAAATCCTTATAATTGCCATATATGTTATACTCTATCGAAATAAGATAAAATACACCAGTGGTGCCATTTAAAATTTGTAAATAGTAGTTATATGGGGTTAAACCGAAAGCAATAAAAAAATTAGATCGGCCAATTTACAATTGTGTCAAATAACGATACCCGATAAATATCATTTTTCTACCGTAAAAGGTAAAAAAGTTACAGGCGGGAACCACCTGTAAGGAACACCCGGTATAATAATCTACATTTAAAATTAATTCATAAGTATAGTTAATAACTGTTTTTTTTTATTACTTTTTAACACCTTTTATTAACTTGGGTTGTAACTATCTATCTATCTATCTATGTAACGGAATCTTTGAGCCTAATTTTAACCAACTTCCAGCTATTCGATTTCTTTGAAACTTTGCACACGTGTCAAGGACCGATGAAGATGCAATAATTTAAAAACAGTATCCCGTTATCTTTTTTTTGAATCGCCAGGAAAAAAATTCCATTATATTATAAAAACAACACCTAGGATGCCATCTGTTGGCAACATTTCAAACTTTGCTATTAAATGAAGAAGAAATTTTTTAGTTTTTACACAATTTGGTTAGTTGCACCATGGGTGTTCAATTTTTATGAACAATAAAAATATAGGGTTAGTTGCACCATTAGTTCAAGGATTCCATAATAAAAATTACATTATGTGTAATGTATACATAATACATAATGTGCAATTAATAAAAATTAACATTCTTTTTTGGATCGCCAGGAAAAAAATTTTCCTTTATATTATAAAAATATAAAAACAACACCTAGGTTGCCACCTGTTGGCAACATTTCAAACTTTGCTATTAAATGAAGAAGAAATTTTTTAGTGGGTTGCAATATATTGGCAACGGTCCAAACATTGCCTGGATTGCCATCTGTTGGCAAAATTTCAAACTTTGCTACTTAATGAAGAAGAAATTTTTAGTGAGTTGCAATCTGTTGGAAAAATTTTAAAATTTGCCACTCTTGTTCATTAAAAAAATTTTTCGCCATTTTGTCAAGAGTAGCAGAAACTAAAAAATGAAAAATAATTAATAGTTTAAAAAACTAAAAAAACACGCTTTTATATGCAACCGAACTAAAAATTAGAAAATAATTTTTCATTAAAAAAATATTGTCATTTCATAGTAAAAAGCGTGGGGTGATAAATATATTAAATGTTATAATTATTATATTTGCAAATATCTATGATGGAAAAGTTATGAAAAAATAGTAAAATGCACCCCACGCTTTTTACTATGAAATGAATTGCATTAGGTTTAAAAATAAAGTTTTATCGAAGAAAATTCATACTTTTGAAGCTTTTGCGGGACCTGTATAAAAAAATATTCTTTTTGTGCTTCCTTTTTTTACAAAAAAAAATAAATAAGACTTTTTTATAATAATTTTATATCTACCACTATTCGTGAATAGTCCGTAGATACACACATTTTGTAAAGTTGCGTTAATAAAAAAAATCATTTGTTTTTCAAATTACCAATATTATATCTTTTACATTTTTTGTTTATTTTTTTTTATTTCTTGGAAAAAATAGCTTCAATTTACACTATAAATTTTACCACGAAATATCGACGACATTTTAGAGTAAAAGTATATTGTTTACGGGCAGATTTATGTTCTCAACAATGCTCTAAATCCAAAAATGTCATCCGGTCGATATACTGTCTTCTTTAAAAATACTACCTATATTTCCAATGCTTTGAACCGGAACTTTTTCTAAATAATCTATCCTATCGGCATATAAAGCAAAAATCAGACCAACATTTTTTGCAATACCTAAAAGGGTGCTTCTAATGGTTTACCATTTGGATAAAAAAAAATAATAGTATAAGTTAAATATATTTTTACCTGTAGTCAATGCTATTCTTTTATTAATGTAATAAAATTTAATTTGAATTTTACCTAAAATTATACAGTAATTTGCTATACTGTCAAACTTTATCTTATTTTTGAAATAAATTTAATAAGTAAATCTTATTAAAATCTTAAAATAAATAACCAGAACTGCACTTACCCTTAAAAATAAAAACCGCAAAATTTAATAAAAAAAATGGCGTATTTCTACCCTAATTAAAAAAGTTTATTTAAACATCCAGAAATTGATTGTTTTTCAAGATATAGGGCGTTAAACTTTTTTAAAAACTGCGACATTCGTTAATATCCTAAATATTTCCTATATTACTTTTATCAAATTTGACAGTGATATTTACAGTTGCAAAGGAATTATTTACCCCTAACTTTATTAAATTTATTAACTTCAGTGGCCGGCAAGTGGCACCTAAACAAATATACAGTGATCGCCGGAAATGGTAAACCATATGGAAAACTTTTTTATTTTTGATTTGTCAAAAAATTATTCGTAATAAAAATCTCTGCCTATGCCTAAACTTATAAAACACTGATCAAAGTTTGAATAAATCTTAGCCTATAGGTGGTAGATGCAGATTTACAAATTAAGCATAAAAGGAAACTATCTTTAAAAAATACAAAAAAAACTTATTTTTCTAACTTATCTCGTATAGGGATAAAATCGAACTAAATTAACTGTCGTAAATAATTCTTAATGTCCTATATTAAAAAAAAGGTCAAAGCTTTAATATTTTAGGCATTTAAGAACATATATAGGATGATGGGGAAATAATGTTCGTCACTGTAAATGGTGATTCTTTGCATTCCTAAGCAAAGCAATTCCTTATAATATAATACGAACGAGAATTAGCCGTTCGAAAAACTTAACCTCATTTTATTTTCAAATGTCAAAATAAGGAAGGAAACGACCGACTATATTTTGGCACAATTAAAAGCCTAGCAGTAACTTTAATAAAGTTTCCCTTATTTAAAACCACTACTGAGCATGCGTAATGTTAAAATACTGCTGAATTTATTACTGCTAAACCTTATATGAATTCCCTTAAATTTTAAAATCAATTAAGTTTGCACATTAATTATTTAAAATCATATGCCTATTAGCGTAAAATAAATCAATACATCATATTTATTAATTACTCTAAAAAATATTTTTCTTGCTTATTAAATACAATTTTCCCAAGAAAAACAGAAAAACAAAATCCCTTACACAATGTGTTGGTAGGCAAAAAATTAAATACCTACATCCGGCACAAAATTGTTTGATAGTTTCTTGCATACTACATATCTACTTGCATTAATACAGGGTGTCCAACCGGGAACTGCTGCGATCGACTTCTCGAAAAGTACGCTTTGGAATTTTTTAAATTTTGGTAACATTATAAAGTCAGTGGGGGACATACAACTAAAATATTTTAAAGGCTCTACCACTTCCGGGTATACCGGAAGTTAATGTCAACTTCCTTATTTTAAATGAAACACCCTATATATTATTTATTTTTAGATTCTGCGTAAAATTCTTAATGTTCTATACCTAGATCTAACCGTTTTTGACTTATTTCAAATTTTATGTCAAAAATGACGTTTGCAAGCCATTACATAACCATCAATTTCTTCTAAACAAAAGCTTTTAATATAAGTTGGGGTTGGGTTCCTTGTAAAGAAATAACTTCTTAAGTAGACTGTACCAATATTTTCACAATTAATAAATACAGAGTGGTTAAAAATAATTATCGAAAATCATCACGACAAAAACCTTAAAAGCCAATTTTTTTAAATGGATACCCCGATCTTTTATTACCTTATCCTATTATGCATTTAAAATAAGGGTAAGTTTGTACAGGGATGTCAATTTCAAAAATTTATAGTTTTTTTAATATTACCGATTTATTATTTATCTATTCTAACAATGCATTCAAGTACGGGTAGGTACAGGGTAGTTGGCTGTGACGCCGCATTTTGTTGTCAAGGCAAACTAGAAATAAAACTAAGCTGTATTTAAAAGCATTGTTAGAATAAATAAATATTAAATTGTTATTATTTTGAAAACTTTAAATTTTTGAAATAGATATCCTTATACAAACTTATCCTTATTTTTGATGCTTAATAGGATCAGGTATAAAAATAGGGGTTTCTATTAAAAAAATACTTTAAGGTTTTTGTCGTAATAATATTTAACGATAATTTTTCGACCACTCTGTATTTATTAATTGTGAAAATATCAATAGTCTCCTAAAGTAGTTCTTTTTCTATGAGAAATTCAACCCCCTCTCATATCAAAGGCTTTTATTTAGAAGAAATTGATAGTTATATAATGGGTTGCAAACTACATTTTTGACATAAAGTTTAAAATAAGTTAAAAACGGTTGGACTTAGGTATGAAACATTATACATAAATTATGTTTAGAATTTTAAGCAGAATCTAACAACTAAATAATATATAGGGTGTTCCATTTAACATAAGGAAGTTGACATTAACTTCCGGTATAACCGAAAGTGGTAGAGCTTAGTTTTAGTTGTATGTCCCCCACTGACTTTATATTGTTACCAAATTTTCAAAATGTGTTAAAGCTTACTTTTCCAGAAATTGATCGCGGCCATTCTCGGTGGGATAACCTGTACAAGTAATGTTTACCGAATTGAAATCACATTTTATTTCTAGGATGAATTACTGTATCAGTGCGTGCATTTTAATACTAAAGAGATGTTTTTGGTACGCGAGTATCCCGATATGGGTACGATTTGCTTTTATTTACGGAGAGGCTCATTGCAATTCTAAAGAAGCTAGGCGCATTTACGAAGAACACTTTCCTGATCGAAGGCCACCAGCTAGAAAAACATTTGTAGAAAACTTCCAAAGACTTAAGAGTATTGTGATTAGTAATACATTTAACTGGTACTTTAGGTGATTTACAAATATTCAAATATTTTTTTGTTGCATGGCATCGTTTATAATAAGTGAGTACTAATCGTGGATATTGGTGGTGCGTATCGCCACATAATTGCCGTCACTTTTTTTAGTACATAAATGTAATGTATTGAAAGCGAAATCAAATAAAAAATATAACAATTTGATGAATGAGTTGCTGTCCTCGTGCGTTCGTATCCCTATGTTGCAACGTTGCCAAATGTTTGGAAAATTTTAATTATTTACTACTCAACTTTCTCAAAACGATTGATTTTTAGATCTAATTTATTATAAACTTTTTTGCCTAAAATAATGCAAGGAATCACCTCTTAAAGTAACCAACATTATTTGCCTAACACCCTGTAGATCACTTCAAAAAACAAACGTTATTGTTTGTTTTTGTTTGGTTTATAAAGCCCCTTTATATTTTTGTTTCACATCATCTTTGTCTTTACTTCAAAAATATAAATTTATTTTTATGATTTTCTATTAAAATGTCAAAAACTTTATTTGGGCCATGGTTATAAGAAAAAGTTCATAGAACTTATTATGTTGATAGATTTAATCTAAACACAAAACAAAAATATAATAATCAATCAAAAAACTGGCAAAAACGTCTGGAGAT
The DNA here is from genome assembly GCA_014170235.1 of Listronotus bonariensis. Lineage (NCBI taxonomy): Eukaryota > Metazoa > Arthropoda > Insecta > Coleoptera > Curculionidae > Listronotus > Listronotus bonariensis. The sequence continues at coordinate 50,860 of JACEGR010001194.1, read as the reverse complement.
ATTGATATTACTTTACTATGACCTATAATTAAATGCGAAAAAAATATTACCGGAATCACACACCTCCAAACTTTTTGTAATTTTGCATCTGTTCATTGATCACCCTGTATACCATGAACATTTGATTATTTTTCAAAAATCATATTGCGCCATGTCATCTAGACGAAATTGGCCTTAGCAAACCGAAATACGCAGCTAAAAATATTTTTTATTTCAAAGTTAAATATGGTGCTAAAAATTGTTTGTCCCGATTTTTTTGGCGAGCACTATAGTTTTATGAAAAAAGTTATTTCTTATAAAAAATTCTGCATGGTCTTAAACCTAAAATGCAATCATCACAAACTTAAATTTTAACCTTTGACACAGTAAAAAATAAAGAAGAAAGTTTTTCTTAAAAATAAATAAGTTTGCATATTTGAATGTTATTTTTAAATCCTAAACATCTCTTCTATATAAAAATGTTTAATACTATATAAAATAGGGATACTTTTCTCTTACGCTAAATTCATATTTTCTTTCACAAAGTTTAACACCAGGTATCTTCAAAAAAATGTATGTATGTATGTACGTATGTAGGTATGTATGTATGTATGTTTATACATATGAACATTTTTTATATAAAATTAGTTAATAACCTAGGCCTTAATTTTTTTACCGCAACTACGAAGCACCCTGTGAATATAGTAGTAAATATTTTACCCATGCATTAAAAATGGATTGCTTGGATGTGCTCTTATGCAACATCGTTCCCATGTTATCCAATGATCTGGATAATTCTTTCCTTATTGGATATGACATGAAAGAAACGGGAAATAGACTGAAACTAATGCATTTTATGGGCACAATTGGAATTTTTAAAATAGGGTTATTAAAATTTTACCCACATCACGGTTTATTTATTCTTTCTTTTACTTTGTGAAAGGATGGCATTTTATAATTTAAAATATTTAAAGCTTAAACGCTTAAAATATTCTCGGTTAAACAAAGAACTCATTATTATTTTAACATTTCTTTTTAAAAAGGTGCAAAACAAATAATTAAAAAGGACAAGCAGTTTAAAAAATCCACTTTAAATGCAAATTTCTCTCCTCCCTAATTTAAATTCGAGGTATTGTTAACGCGATTTAAAAAAGATAGGGAACTGTAGTGTCTGGTAGAAAAAATATCTATTTGGAGAACTATGTTTTACGGAAAAGTAATAAAACATGAAAATTACGACCATGACCATTAAATACATGGGCTGAGATTCTGTAAGAAACATAAGGAAAAGGAAAATAGGGATAAAGAAAAGGAAGAGATCCCTATTTCTTTGAAATGTCGTATTCTGTAATAAATCATTTTCGGATTCGTGTGTCATCGTTCTTTTTGGTCAAACTTGAATCCTTATGATAATTGGGAATATTTCTTATTATTTATTTTAAAAATATTGACCTCTCATCCTATTTGCCCGAAATTTACGTCACGAATGTCCGTTCTGTCACCTGTCATACGTCGACTTTGGCATTTATTTGTTGTTGTTGATTTGAGTTTTCGGAGATAATAAGCTTTTTATAATTGTGTTTTACTTACGTTCTTAATTAAAATGCTTCCTGTCGAAAGGTTTTTGATCAACGAAATAGAAAACGACGAGAGGAATTACATGCTTCGGGTGCAAAAGGCCGTGTTCCAAACGTGACCAAAGTGACCCCTTTTCTCTTCCGGATCAGAGATTTATTGATCTATTTCGCCTTAATAAAGATATGATGCAGTATCTTTTTTAAATATAGTTCCTCGATTAAACGAGAGTGTTCGAGAAACTCGAGTAGCTCCGCAATTAAGGATACTAATGAGTGGCTAGGTTAGGGTGTAATTCAAGGAAATCGACAAGAACAGCCCACACACAAAATACTGTTAACAAACGACGCAGCATGTGGTTTGTTGTCACGTGGGTACAAAAGAAACTGCTAGAAAAAGAAAAAATATTTTAAAGTGTAAAAGACAAAGATAAATGCCAAAGAGACATGTAAATTTTTGTCCCTTTCCTTTTGAAATTCGGTTCTTATTCGATTGAGTCGATCGTGACCGAAAGTGAAATATAAAATCGGTAATCTGACATTTATTACGATACAAAGAGATCCCTTTCCTTATGTTTCTTACAGAATCTCAGCCATGGTGACCATTCTTAAGTCGGCACTATTGCTAACTTTCTCATTGGAGATATGATTTCGGTTAAATTGGTAAAGTTGTAGTACTTTTTTCGCTAATTAACGCCCTGCCAACCGAAAAACAATAAATCATCGGGTTTTTGATTTATTACAAAAATTTATTTTTTTCTTCTAAATGAAACACCCTGTATATTATATCACCATTTAAAAGACCTATCAAAAAGCTTTAAAAAAACTACATGTGATATTTTAAATATGTAATAGTTTCGGAAATATGGCCATCCTCGGGAATTAAATAGTAAACCGGCATTTTTAAATAGAACACTCTGTATATTACATCACCAATAAATAGATAGTTTAGAGCTTTAAAAAATGTCACATTTTATATGTCTATCTCGTATAATTTAAAAATATGGCCATTTAAATCTGAAAGTTATGATAAATTTTTATTGGCTTCAGCTCTAAGCTATAAGTACTAAGTTTAGTGTATAAAAAATAGACACTATAATATGTACTATTTTTAGATTTGGATGGCCATATTTTCAAAACTATAGGAGATAGACATAATAAATGTTGGATTTTCTTAGAGCTCTTTTAAATATTTATTGTGATGGTGATGTAATATATAAAGGGTTTAATTTTAAAAATGTCGGTTTACTAATAAGTTTCCGATGGACGGCCATATTTCCGAAACTATTGAAAATTGGAAATTTCACATGTAGACTTTCATAAAAGCTTTTAATAGGTCTTTCGAATGGTGCTATAATATACAGCGTGTTCCATTTAAAAAGTACAATTTCTGTTATAAATCAAAAACACGATGTTCAATTGTTTTTCAGTTGGCAGCACGTTAATCAGCGGAAAAAGTACTACAACTTTACTAATTAAACCAACTTATTATCTCCAATAATAAGGAAGTTAGCAATAGTGCCGACTTAAGAATAATCACCCTGTATAGTACGCTATATTTGAGTTTATAACCGTTCAAAAACGAATCGGACAGCCTCTAACCGTGTTCATAAATTGATCGGATCCTTAACTCGGGTTGGATCCTGTTGACCCAGGTTGAAGCCAGGGTTAGGATGGTTAAACCGAAGTGACAAAATCAGATGTTTAGTTTTTTGGGTTTTAATGCTTTATCTCGGGTTTATTACAAGTGGAAAAAGTATAAAAATAATTATTTTATATTTATTAGTTATTTACAGCTTAAATATTGTAAAAATCTTTAAAAATAACTGCACGACCAAAACAAAGCAAAAGCGTTATGTTTTGTTTTGACACAAAGCCGAAGTATGAAGGCCAAATGTATCATACGTCTTCAGAAAATAACAAAATTCCCAGTGAATCCCTAAAACAGCTAATTAAATCTACCCAACTCATAGCATCAATATTAATTAAAAATTAAATAACTTTAATAAGTTTAATGAAAGGCACTACCTTGTGCCTTAAGTTAAAATTTAGTATTTATTTTTCAATCTTTTTTAAATTTATATTACTAAACCTACCAGTTTTTTAAATAAAGATAGTAAAACGCTATTTTTAATCCAACACAGCGTTGCAATATTAATATTCTAAAAACTATTGTGTTCACAGATAATTAAATAAAAAGACAACAAATGGTCAATTTTTATGTAATGTTTAAGGTAGTGCCTTTCATTTAAATTATTGTTTTCTACTTCCAAAAGTCAATTTTTGAGTAATTTCTGGCAAAATCAAAAATTATTGATTGTTATGGGTTATAAGGTGTATTAAATAGGTTTAAAAACACATAAGCCTTTTCCTACCATCATTTGTTTTGTAACAAATCGATACACATTGCCGTTAATATTAAGCTTCGTTCAGACTTGCAACAATTTACCAAACATTTGTCCAAACTAAACAACATGTTTGCGCGTTCCTTTGACGCCAAAAAACCGACAAGCTCTGAATTACCGGCAAATCATTGGACAAGCCCTTAAGACAACGTAAATTCGGTACACGCTATGTGGCGGGGTATGCGGTGTGGAGCGGCACGAAGAATTGTTGCAAAGTCTGGACGCGGCTTTAGATACTTTAACAAAATTTTCTCGAAAACCCCTCCCTAGATACTAAGTTTAATTATTAGATTTAAAACCTCTTAAATATTAATAAAATAATTTAAAAATATCTTTTGAACTTTGACACCCCTTAACAACAATATTTATACTAAGATATGCTTTGTTTTATCGCAATATTTCACTTTTAAATTATTTATTCAGTTGAATTTTGACCAATTATTTAGGGACCACCCTGCATAATACATTCATGTTTCTTGCCATATTAGTTTATTTGGCTTTGCCATAAAAAATGGGCTTTTTAAAACATTTTTTTAAGTAAGTTCAGTTTGTGGTACACAAAAGCCAAGTACGATGACAGCTTAATAATTATAATAACCAATGTGCCCATTATTTTAAATTAATTTAAAAAAAATATTTTGTTTTAATTACAAGTGCAATAGAATTTATTTTTATGTAAAGTACTAACTATATTTTTGGACTTCATCAGCCATATGATTTACGTTATGACATTAACAAGCAACCTAGACTTTATACAAGTAATCTTTTTGTATAATTAATCAGCACAAAAAGTTGTGAAAAGTTTAAAAAATATAGAGTATATCATGTTCCCTTTAAATAAACAAACTTTTTAACACAAACCTTAAAACCGCTTTAACCGATACATTTAAGTACTTGCAAACTTACTAACTTTTAATTTTTGTCCCTTTTAATGAACTTAGCAAAGGGCAAAAGGTCCAACAAAACCACTTTAAATGTAAATTTTATCTCTTTCCTCAGCTGCTTCTTACTTCAATTTAGCATTCCAGAAATTTGCAAGTTCTCTCCACCTTATTTTGGGAAATAAAAATCAGTTTGAAACTTAGTTGTAGTAACAATAACTAAACTTAAGTACAGTAATTAAAACTTTCCTATGGTTTATTAATATTACTTTGATCTACATAGTTTCTGTTTTTTTCTTTAATGTTTTGATTGTTTTCTAAGTAATTTAACATGTTATTTTCTATTTATATACCTTTTTGCCAATATTTAAAAAATATATGTTTTTTTTTTCCATTTTTAAAATAATCTAGGTAAAGATTAAAAACAAACAAAAAATAAATAATTTTAGAAAAATAGTACTCTAGTTTTAATAACACAGTTTACATAATTTAAAAGCAAGTGAAAAACTATATTTCTAATAAGTCTCTACCCTCAAAATGCATTGAAGCTGTAGGAGAAGGCGTGGCTAGGCAATTTACTTTTTCGACCATGGCCGGAAATTTTTTTTTTTTGAGGTCTCAAGCTTCTCTTTGCTTTAAATCTTCGCTGATGACGTTTGTCAAATTATATTATTAAAGAATATCATACCAAGGTCATATATATGATTTTTATAATTAATAAATTTTAAATATACAGGGTGTTTTTAAAGGTCTGTACAAAAATGCTACCACAAATTCCTTGGACTAAAAATACGACGATCTAGCCCAATTTACCAAGTCGAAAAGTTGATTATTTGCAAGATACAGGGTGTCAAAGTTTTTATTTCAGTTATTTTTAAACATTATACTCATTATAAAACATTTTTTACAAAATTCAGAATTAAGAGGTTGTTTAGGATGGGGAATCAAACTTTGCTAATTTTTTTGTTGTAAAATGTAGAGGAAGGCACCTACAGTTTAGGTCCAAAGTGTCATAACTTTTTTTTACCTTGGTATAATAAAATTTTAGCAAATCATTTTTATTCTTTCATATTTTTTGCACCAAAAGGTATACTTATTAAATACCGCTACGAGTAACCTTTTTCGAGATATTTCAAATTAAACATTTTATTTCATACAAAAAGTATGCCATTTATTTACGCTTTATCTAGGTCACCTGGTAATGTCCAAAAAGGTCTGTACAAAATTCTTTGGGCCAAAATAAAAAGATCTAATGCAATTTATCTGAAAAAAAAAATAATTGGAAAATTTGACACCTGTATGAAATAAAATGTTTAATTTGAAATATCTCAAAAACGGTTGCTCTTAGCGATATTTATCAAGTATAACTTTATGGTTCAAAAATATAAGAGAATAAAATAGATTTACTTAAATTATAATCTACGAAGGCAAAAAAAAAATTGGGACACTTTGAACCTAAGCAATACACTGCAGGTGGCTCCCTTTACATTTAACAACAAAAGCATTAGCACATTTCGATATCCCACCCTAAAAACCCTTAATACTAAATTTTGTAGAAAATTGTTTTATAATAAGTAATATTTATATGAAAATATTAAAAATAAAATGGAAACTTTGACACGATCTTGTAAACGATCTTTTTGACTAAAAATTGAGTTAGATCGTCGTATTTTGGTCCAAGGGATTTGTTGTAGCATTTTGTACAGACTTTTTAGGGACATCCGTATATTTTATGTTAATAAAAACAAAAATTAAAAAATTATTGAGATCATACAAAAATTACTATGCCCAACTTGTAGAAAAAGCATGTTTCCGGACAGATCTGGAAATATAATATCGACTTGCCTACGTGTAATACACATAAATAACAATATTCTTTTATTTTCTATCTTTTATAAACAATGAATCTAACTATAGTTATAGTTACAAGTACGACAAAGTTTTAGTTGTTATTGTCTTTAAGAAACAGCAAAAGTTTATAATTATACTGACTCTACAAAGCTTTTTCGTCGCCTCTTTATAGCAACGTATAAAACATCCAGAATAATCTAAAAGAACTAATTTTTGCACAGGATACAAGACAAATTTTAAATAGATAACTCGGGCATTTAAGAACCTTTATAATATTCGTCAGAACAAAAAACAGAACAAGTTAAATTATTTAAATAAATTATTAGATCTAATTTAATAGTCCTAACTTTTAACTAGTCTGCCAAACACAATTTTTTTTTTAAATTCGTATTAATATACTAGTTTTAAATGGGTAATTGTTTAAGAATCATTTACAATAAAGAATTTGTTACTGTGTAACTTATTTATACCAAAGATATAAATGGGTAAATTTAATCACTCTGCTTATTTACCACAGATTTAATTAAAGAAAGTAATAAATATAGTCACACCTTATTATTCTTATTGGCAAAATTTATTGTTTTACTTTAAACAATTAAAATTAATGATTAGTGATTAACTACATGGCTAGTTTTTATATAAAGTAATCTCTATTTTGATTTCTGAAACAAACTTACTTAATTTGTCTTGAAGATATAGAGTAATTTTAAAATTTTTAGGCACTTGTAACTCACTCAAAATTAAAAAAATGTTTTAGGGATTTTAAAGTAGAATTTTGTTACGTACCTATATTTTTTTAATAACCTTTTATTTTTAAAAAGGTAAAACACAAAGTTAGGTTTATTAAAAAAAATGTGCTCAGATGCTTTCCATTTTATTCGATGCATCTTTTAACTCAGTTTGTAACCGAATTAGTGGCACTATAGATGTGAATATTTGGTATAATTTTAATAAAATGAAAATAATATGCTTAAAATAGTTTAAAATCAGATTAAAAGAATTCGAAATTTCGACATCTATGCATATTGCCCTTAGTTCGATTACCAGGCGAATCAAAAAAGCATTTAACCGAAAGGAAAGCATTTGAGTTAAATACCAGCGCAAAAATTTAAGTACTTGATATAACTGTTTAGTTGCTTTTATAAATGATTTTATATTTGTGGTTGTTATTGTTTTCGGTAATAAAAGTTTTAATGTTCTTGTTAAATTCGGGTCTTATATCCATATACCATTTAAAAAATAAATGAATAATAATTTAATACAGGTCCAACTATTTTGTTTAAGTTTTTCTAATTTGTTGTTATCGAAGAAAAAATATATTTTTTTCAATACTCAAGATACCTTAAAAATTTAAACATTTATATTTATTTTAGGTGCGCTACTTGATTCTACGTTAAAAGTAATAAAACTTTTGTATTCAAAGTTTGATTTTATCTTCATAAATCTTCCAGTAATAAGACATAATACAAACCGACGAATTTTGAGATTCACCCTGTATCTTTAAGTTAGCGTGGATCTGATTTTGCCATAAAAAAATTGCATATTTATGAGTAATTTTTAATGCTAAACATCTTTTCTGTATATTAATTTTTAATATTAGCAAAAAAACAGATACTTTACTCTTAAGCAAAAATTACATTTTTGGCCAAACCTCCTAGAGCACTGATACAATTTGATATTTGATGGTTGCTTCTTAGGTTTTGGACCATGCAGAACTTTTATAAGTAATAACTTTTTTCGTATAATCAAAAGTTTTCTATATGACGCCAACTTACGTAGACACAATGTAAATAAATTTTTATTTTATAATATATCCCTATTTTTTAATACCCAATATAAATAAAATACAATTTAGAAAAGTATGATACACCTTTAATTTTGTAGACAATGCCCCAGTTGACACTGATTTTAATCTTTTGATGAACCGGTTTTTATTTACATTTAACATATTACACCATTTTAATAAAACTAAATATTCTTTTTATATAAATAATCCTTTTAAATGATCTTTAGCATTACTTTCCTATTCTTAATGTACATATTGTTTACAAAAGAAAAAAATACGTGAAAACATTTAAATACTTCTTTTTAGCAATTTTGAAAAAATCTCGCATGGTAAATATAGAGTAAAAAGGAAAATATTCAATTAAATTATGGAAAACTATTTTTATTATTTAGCAAACAATGCAGGCATTTTAAAACTTTGGCAAAATTAAAACTAAATTTTAATAAGTTTTCTCGGATAGTTATAAAATAACTATCATTTTGGAGAACAAAAGAGACAAAATTAAAATATTTTAAACAAATATATTTACAAACTTTTAAATGTCTGCTAAATGAATTAAATTAAAGTTTTTAAATATTAATCCCAAACTTTTACAACACATATTATTATTTAAGAAAATGGTATTAATTATATGTTTAATAAAATATTTTCAATAAATTTTAAAATAAAAAAACCTATATGCGTTGTTTATGTTTTAATAAATATACCATTGGTTTAAAAACGTTTTAAAATATAATAAAACTAAAGTAGTAATAATAATTATATTTACTATACAGGTTGTTACAAAATGCTAATAAAATTTTGACTGCAGATTATACAATTAAAAATATAAAAAAGTTCATGTAAACATGGGCTCGGAAATGTATTGCTTCTCAGATACACGGTGTTAAACTTGAAAAAAAAAAATAGGGATTTTATAAATATCTTAAATATTATTGTATTTAATACTTTGTTTGTCGGTTCGACATACGCTCCCTTTAATTTTATGTATCCTTTAGCTTTAATTATCGAACATTATAGGACCCTTCACAATGCTACAATATTACTTTTTGTTTTGTGAAAATAAAAAAAAATAATCTATTAGTTTTTTAGTACCTTTGCAACAGAATAACCTATTGTTTTTAGATGTCTCTAACAAACAAAAACTTGTTTTTGTCGAACACGCTTTAATTTATCGACATCTAACAAGAGTACCTTTCTTTAAGGTAAGGATTTAGGCATACCTTTTTAATTTCTTTTTATTTGGGGTGTAAAAACATTTAACACTTTTCTGTAAGGGTTAGTCCGCCCCTGGCAAACGAATTCAAACGTTTTACAAGATACCAGTTTAAAGAGCCCTTACTTGTATTTATAATATTAACAATTATTTCATTATACCAACTACTATAAAAGTTATTCAAGAAAAGCCGATTTCCAGCGGCGTCCTTTAAGGGCACATATCTCAGTAAAAAGGGCTTTGAAAAAAATTATAGGAACCCATATTATTTTCACGTGTTATATATGAGTCCGAGAGTCTTCGGAAGTTCTTACCAAATAAAAAATTTTAATTATTAACTTTACGAAAAAAGTGTCTCCTTATAACATATTCTGCTTGATAAGAAAAAACATTTTCACAAAAAAGTATTTGTATGTTAAGTGTACAGGGTGTCCTAAAACAAACTTTGGATATAAATTTAACAATGAAAATATGAAAATTGGAAGTTTTTTTTAATAATAAGCCTTATACTAATTTGGATATCTTAAAATATTTTAGGGAAGACTTCTATGCACCAAAGACCTTTTTGCCATACAAGAAAAAAATGATTTTTACCAGTGTCGTCCATAAGAGGTTTAAGTTAAATATTTTTAATATAAAAATAGTACGCCACTGCATATTTCTGAAATAAAAATTGTTTTTAAAATAGTCTTTAGGTTTCAAATAAATTTGGTCTTTTTTTATGAGATGCGCGGTTTTCGAGTAAATAAATAAAAACCATTTCTTAACATGGTCATTTCGTATCAAAAATATTAAATTCTACAGTAAAAATCAACTTTGCTATCTATTCTTTTATTATGATAGGGATTTAACCATGCCGAGAAATGATTTTTATTTATTAACGCGGAAACCGTGCATCTAATAAAAAGTCAAGAAATCAAATTTGTTCCAAACCTAACGAGTTTTCTAAAAATTATTTTAATTTCTAAAATGCAGTGGCGTACCATTTTTCTATTAAAAAATATTTAACTGAAACCTCGCATGAAGGACACTAATTATATTTTTTTTATTTTGTATGCCAAAAAGTCCATGGGCCCTCAATTTTTTAAAAATATTTAAAATTTAAAAATATTATAAAAATAAGTTCTTAACACCCTGTAGTTCAAAAACTAAGATATTTGGGACAAATGTTTATATAAAGTTTTTTTCAATTTTCATTGTTAAACTTATATTCGTAGTTTCTCGGATCATCTGGCAGCCATCCAGTATACATTAAAAAATAAATTAATTAATTAAAAAATAAAGGATTTTTTAACGACTGTCAAAGTTTCCTAGTATTATGTAAATACGGTATACCTTAAATAAATCAAAAGCTTTTACTAACCTTTCACCCTTAAAACATTATTTACCGGCAGGATACTTTGTGCGATATTTGATTTTCTAAACGTTTTTTCTGCTTTCTATATTACTTTTCTTATGTGTCATTAATCAAAAAGTTTTTTAATTTAATATATATAGTGAGATGTAAGAAAACACATTTTTATATGTTTATTAATTTTTATGTATAACAACAATAAATATGTTTTGCACCCTCACTACTTTTTAAACACTATTTGGCAAGTAAACCTTTCTTTGTATACTAAATGCAAATTATCCAGAAATCGGTTACTTAGAGTATTTTTTTGTGCTGTTTACGTCAGAACAGCACAAAAAAGCTGCGAAGTTGTAAAGAAAATCAAGGAAGAGTAGGTAGTGGCTTCTAGTTAACACCACAAAATTATTATTAAATCCAAATTATTAATAAAAACACAAGACAACCAGTGTTATTAAAACTTTGAAAACATTTTCAAAATACGGGGGTTGGATACGGGGTTGGTTAAATTTGGACAAAATCGCGCATTTCTATGATTAATAATATTAATAATCATATAACAATAAAGACTTTAGTGTAAAAAAATTTACAAAAAGGCAAATTTGAGGATATCCTCTCATCTTAACGTTAACTTAACAAATTTCGTTTTAAAAATTTACAACTGTTTCGGAATCATCCAAAAAAACTAATTTTGGCGACAAATTTTTATTTTTTCGGAGACACATTGTTACTGCCACTTTTTCCGTTCTACAAATTAATGCCCTTAAATCCGACGTTTCGTCTTTAAGCCGTTTTCTCAACCTTTTTTTAATAGGGGAAATATTTGGTTTTCACCTTTATAAACTCGAATTTTATTTCTAAATCCAACGACATATCATATTTTACATTTATGCGACGTTTTGACCCGAAAAACCATCATTCACTATTTGGCCATTAACAATAGCCACAAGAATAAATGTAATCTACGTATATGTAATAATGCGTCTTAAAATAAAAGCATTTATTTTAATTAATCGCCCTCTATCCATTTTCCTTATGACAGGCTACGATAAAGTTAATAGGACTGTTTAATTAAGACAAATTTGATCATGACTGGTTCAAAAAGAAACGGTGGATCATAAATTTAAGGGTATTATTTTGTAGAACAGAGAAAAAGTATCAATGAAAATGTGCCATGTATTTTAAAATATATTTTTTGCGCAACTTTTTTTCTAATTTAAACAACCCTATATTTCCTACCGTTTCCGAGATCCCAAAGGTGGCCCTAAAATTTGTAACAGCCTGTATAATAAAGCTATATATTGCCACTCTATTTAAGTTGTCTTGCTTGTCACGTTTCCTATTGCGAAGTTAAACCTACTACCTGACCGGATATTACTTAAGGTTTTGATATAAATGGAGACATGGGTAAAGTATTATTAGTTATTGCTTTTTCTTTTATTGCGGTTGATGATTCACTAATAACAAAGTTACTGTCTGCACAAATCAAGGCTTTAAACAGATGTCTGCATTCAGTTTATTTTATAAATAAATGTCAAACTAGTAAAAACTATAAAAACATACTAGGTTAGTAAAAAGTAATGAAACTATTAAATACCTTTTTCTATACGATTTTTCAAAAATGTTTATGTCGCAGGCAAATGGTTATTTTAGGCAAATGGCTTCTGTCTAGGCAAATTCCTTCTGCCTGGGCAAATGATCTCATGAAAATAATTTTATTTAAAAGCCATTTGCCTGGGTAAATGCATTTGCCGTGGTCCTTATTAGGCAAATGATATATTTGATAACATATTAGGCTACAGTGTGTTTTGCAGACTACAGTAAAAATCAAAAGCACGTGTAATTTGATTCTTTCGAAGCGCTATAGGCGGTCATGCAAAACTGTCACATTGGAGCGGGCATGGTTAGTTTTGGTCAGTTGATTTTTTTTTAATTTGTTTTATTAAGAAATTAAAATATATATTATATATATATATATATATATATATATATATATATATATATATATATTTTTTTTAATTTGTTTTATTAAGAAATTAAAATATATATATATATATATATATATATATATATATATATATATATATATATATATATATATATATATATATATATATATATTACACTACCTAGAACTAATCATGACCCCCCCATTGTGACAGTTTTGCATGACCGTATGGTTATGCAAATATTTCTATTTCCATTTGCCTAAAAATTGCTTAGGCAAATAGAATCAAATGCTATTTGACTAGGCAGATAGCATTTGCCTAGGCAAATAGTATTTGAAAATGAAAATAGACCATTTGCTCAGGCAGAAGGCATTTGCCTAGGCAAAAGCCATTTGCCCAAAATAACCATTTGCCTGCGACATATACATTATTGATGATGATTTTAAACAGGTAATAATGTATGTATTATGTATGTGATGTATAATGTTCATTACCCACGGCCTTCATAAGGTGCATTAAACGTGCATAAATACGATAATTTGTATATGTTTTCGACAACCTTGTTTTCTAAATATAACTCTTTAGCAAAGGTCACACTTTTTAGTCTCATATAAGTATAGAAATATCTAATAAGTATTGGAGATATGCTCTATATTGGTTAGGCGCATTCATTTATTGGATGGTCTTCTTGTTGGGTACACGCCTGAAAGAATGGGACAGCTTCGGTCCTGGTCCCGGGGTATACAAGCTGACCCTGCTCAGCCCTTATTGACCCCTATAAACTGGCCGGTCGCCGGAAACAAAATAAAAGAAAAACCCCCAAAACCCAAAAAATTCTCAAGTCTGCCACAGTTGTCAAGTTAAAAATTAAGTTAAAAAATAAAAATAAAATATTAACTAATATTTAGAATTAAAAATGATAAAAATTTTAGATTATTTTTGTATCGCAAACTGAAAATAGTTTGACATATGTGTCATGAGTGACATAAGTAACTGGTGTATTTATTATTTGTAAGACAAAAAAAGGTAATGAGGTTAGTTGATTTTTAATATTCCTAAGATACTTCAGTATCGAGCAAAAGGCAATTTTAATTAGAATTTTTGGGTTTTTGGGGGGTTTTCTTTTATTTTGTTTCAGGCGACCGGCCAGTTCATAGGGGTCAATAGGGCTGAACAGGGTCAGCTCGTAAACCCGGGACCAGGACCGAAGCCCATTCTTTCTAGGCGTGTACCCAACAAGAAGATCATCCAATCTAATAAGTACCTAAAATAAACTAATAATGGTATCAATCACATTCGATAAAAAAATTCCAGTAGGCTATAATGTGTCCTATGTTATGGCTGACAAATATTCCGGTTCAAATCGGAAACATTAAATGTATTTTATGTATTAATATAAATCTAAGTAAGAAAGTTGTTTTTCATGTTTTTCAGTGATTAATAATCGAAGAAAAAAACTATGGTATACAAATCGCACGGAATGCCCATTTTCCTCTCGTATGACATCACTCGCCTGCGAATCGTGCTGCAAAGAAGTCATTCTCGTGGAAAATTAGTAAGATTTCGTGCTCGTTCCATAATATACTATTAAAACCGCTAAAGCTATATTTACCAAATTGAATATCTAAAAGGTTTTCCCAGTTTTGTGTTACATGTATCATTTTTAATTTGTTTTTTTTTCTTTAAAAACATTTATTACTGTATTGGGTCAAAAACTCAGTAACCGTGGTTATAACAACAAATTGTTACCTCAAAATTACACTGTTGTATCTCAAATTTAAAAAAATAGAGGATTATCAATGTAACATAAATAAATGTACATAAACTAAGGATTCCCAAAGATACGAGAGTTTTATCTGCCAAAGCATAAAATAGACAACCATAAGTATATTGTTGCACGACAGGAAACATTAACTGAAGAGTTTTAAAGTGATATGTTTTCAAATTTTTCAAAATGAGTCATAATTCACATACAACAGTATAACCCTGAGGTAACAGAAATGTATTTTTATTGGTTTAAATAGTTAGTAGCCATATTTACCCACAAAGAAAGCTCTAGAGGAGCAATAATAGCACTTTGCTATTTACTGTGAAATTAAACTATTCTTGCACAATCAGATCATAAAGGGAGTCTCAAAAGCATGGGGAATCAGAACATAAGTACAGAAGCAGGCGAAAAAGTCCATGGATACGGGTCGAAATTTATAAGAAACCTTATGAATTAGAACCAAAAAAGTAAAAATCGTAGTGGATCAATTAATAGGTAAACTGAAGCGCCTGAAAATCCCTATAGGTTCTGCTAGGAGAAGAAAAAATTGCGAAACATTTATGAAGCTAAATGTGGTAGACAATGATTCAGTAGTGATACTTAAAGAATTTCGGACTGACTTCGAGCTACTACGAGGCCCTATGATTTGTTTAATTTATACTGCTTGAGCAAGCAGTTTTGGTACATCGGCGAGTAATAGAATAACAAAACAAGCAGTATTAGTCACGCATGTTTACATGCCGGGATTTATTTAGATTGTCTCTTTTCCTCACATTGCTTATGTGTTTTGTTATTAAGCTCAATCTGTATAAAGGTTCATTACCTATTCCATGTAAATGTTAACTATATCGTTAGAAAAAGTCTTAATTATTTTTAACCTGTATTTCTTTTAAGTATTAATTAATTAAATTAAAATTTTAGGAAGTATGGAATTATATATTCGATTTAGACAGTATACTTCATTCTTCTGGCATCTTTCCTTGTATTGGTCTAATAATATTTCCATGTTACTTATTAATGTAGGTTTTTAATATTATATAAATAACGTTTTTAAAATTTATTATAAAATATGTCTACTGATTCTTTTTAAATAAAAGAAACAGAAGGCATGTTTTAACGGTTAAATAGTCTCTTTCAGATGTTTAGGTTTATTATATTCTAATGTTAGCATTATTTTGATCTTGTCTAGTATATACCGTATGTGCTATAAATTTTTAATTTTTAATGATTATCTTAGATTATTTTTCCTTTTTAATTCTATGGTCGCATACAGGATGTGTCGAAACAAATGCGATTCCTTGTTTAAAATAAACGGTGTTTTTTTTAATAAACTCTGGGTTTAACTGCCACATCATATTCTCATGATTTAAAAGTATCCTTTCTTATATTTTTTGATTGCACGAGACAATTTAAACGCTTATTTTAATATTTAAAACGTATTTAAAATTATTGCAATACATTTAAAATATGTTTTTTAGTTTGAGGAGCCTATATCTTTCTTATTAATAACTTTTAAATGTATGTATGCTTAGTTAAAAATTATTATTTTCTTATAAGGAATATGTGATTTTTAAGTATTATTATTATTTACAGCCAATATACAATAATAAATTTAGCCAAAAGAAATTATTATGTTAATAATTTGATTTAAAATTGAATTTGACACAGTAGCCCAGATATTTTGTTGGCTAAGAGGTTGCTTTTATGAATTTGAACTCTGCTGATGGTAAAAAAAACATTTTATTCCATGTTTTTAAAAATAAATTTTAAAACTAAAATTTGTTTTTAAGTGTGCTTTTAAATAAATTACCATACGTTTAAAATTCAACTGAAAAATTTTGTGTTAAAAAAAAAACTGGCTAAATATGTATGAGTGGCCAAAACAGTCAGTTAAAATTGGTTTAAATTTGTTTAAAATACCTTTTAAATTGCTGTTTTTAAATGTTTTATTTCATTTGTTATTCAGTAAATTAAAAACCAGTAGTTTTGTGTTATATGGTTACATACAGTTCCCTTATTTTGTTTTCAATTTGAATAAAACGTCAAATTTGTTGTTCGTTAGCTTTTAAGTAATCAGATATTTTTGGTTAAATTTTTATTATGGGTAATTTAAATGATACATTTTAATTAGGTTATTTATTAGTTTGTTTCAGATAGATAATGGTAACTGCAACATATATTATATTAATATATAATAACCAAGCCAATTATATTAACATCATTTTCAGCTATTTTGTACCTAACCAATATTTTTTAAAATATACATAAAAAAGAGATATGGCAAATAAAAAAAATATAAAGAATAAATTATATTAACAGTAAACAGTTAAACGAATTTTTACACAAATTTACGCATGACAGTGGCCAAAAACGTGGAATATTATTTAAAAAAGGCTACGTAAGGCTTTACATCTTTTTTGTTATAACTTATTTTTGGAGTGTTTTATTACATTAACCTAATATAATACATATTATCTTACAATAAATAACTTATTCAACAAACAAATAAAAGCTTTTCTGTATTTTAAATGTTTTGTTATTTTAAAAAAGATTAAACATTTTTACCTTTTTTTCATTATCCTCGTTGGCCTTAAGAATCCAAAACTAAAATTGTAAAATGTGTGAAAAAGAGTGGTTCTCATGTTTATTTAATTTTTAAGCTATAACGATAAGCGATCCATAAATGGAAAGCGTAGTGACGCACGTAACTTTTGGGAAATTTTGTTTCCAATATATGAAACGCAAACATACTAATTTTAAAGGTCAATATCGTCGCAATATTTGAGTATAAAAATATAATACGAAATGTTGTATTCTTTCGAAACATAATAAAATTTACCAGTGGTGCCGTTTAAAATTTAAAACTAGCCGTCGTTTCCGGTTTAACCGGAAGTGATAAAAAACAACTTAATAAAAATCAATGCATAATTTTGTCAAATATGGATATACCAAAATTTATTTTTCCATATCAAAAGATAAAAAAGTTATAGGAGGGAACCACCTGTAAAAACACACGATATAATGTATTATATTAAACAAAAGAAAATTGTTTCTAAATAGCATTAGGGCAACTTGTTTATTTGATTTGACATTTGGTTTATACACCAGTATAAATCCAATATGTGTAAAATATACTATCTTCCTTAATTAGGCTGTCTATAAGTTATCGCGCTAAAATACTTAACACACAAAACCTACGTAATTGAAAAACATTTTTAAAACCTAGGATCCCGAAAACGGAATAAATTAAAGAAAACTCCAAATTTAATTATTATTAAGCCAAATAAACATTTGCACAGAATCCGCCCCTGAAAAATTCAACCGCGCTATCGCGACTTCCAGTCTGCGACTGATGAGCTCGCTTCGCCAATCTTAGCCCAACTTGACAAAATCCGTACCCTCAGAAAACGCGGAGTGTCACAACTATGTATTTATTAGCTTTAGCATAACAAAAATTTATTTTAAAAATTAAATAATAGACAAATTTTGTTGCAAAGATGTAATATTTAATTAATATTTGAGCCCAATTCTAATAACCAGAAATTTACAGAGTTTTCAAAATTGATGCGAAAAATTTAAGAACGTTATTCTTGCCTAAAATAAAGGCTTGTTTATTCCATAAACTTTGGGTCAAAATATATGGCGCAAAAAATTGTCTAAATTGTAACATTTTTCTAAATGGTTTTTTGTTCTTGCTTAATTTAACTAAGAAGAAGAATTATAAAATTACGTTTTGTTATTTTAGATGACTTAAAATGTATTTAAATACTTAAACAATATTAAGTTTTAAATTTTTCAAAACGGCAATATAAAATATTATTTCTATAGTACATAGTTTAGTTTGATCTACTCTCTATACGGATTTTGTTGGGAAAGAATTTTTTTAATTTTTAAATAGAATGCTATTTTTTTAAATTAAGACATACATTTTAATTTCAGACAAATTTTTCAAATATTATTTTGTTTTAAGTTTAAAAATAAAGGTGGTTTTCTCTTGTATTAAATTTGCAAATTTGCATTTATCTCGTATACGCTCCGATTAATTTAAAACTTTTTAGTTAAGAGATATAAAAAGATTATTATTAAAAGCAATATTTTCTAGAGCTTAACGATAGACAAGTCTCTTATATGGCTCAACAAAGGCCGATCAATTATTTCCTTTTAAAACGAATTATATATACCTAATATGAGGATGATCTCAAAGTTGTAACATTATTTTGAACTGATTGAAGAAATAAAAAACATATTATTTAAAATTGTTTGCCTAAAAATTGTCAAATAAAGCAGTGGTTTAAAATAATTAAAAAATTAAAACATTTCCAAAGTCTAATATATTTAACCACTGTGGGTATAAAAATATGCAATTATTTCTTTACCATTGGCACTGATTATGTCTAAATTTTTGTTTTTACTAAGTTTTTTAGGTTTCTATTGCGATTTTTGCTTAAACCAGTGGTACAGTATTAGTACAGTAGTTAGAAGGTCTTTCTGATTCTACAGATAGGATTTTTATTTATTTTTTTTTATTTTGTCTAAAACGTAAACTACACTAAAAATAATTTAAAAAAAGAAAATACATACCTCTGCAACAAAAACCACGATTAGGGTGTCGTTTGTCTCCTGAGGTGTCATTCCGTCAATAAGATTTTGCAAAGTGTCCATAAGGTAATTTTGTTTGTCCCTTTACTGTTGGGATGCCCATCACAACTGAGACACCGATTCGTCCTTTTGACATGAGATAGGCTAACCTGTATTAAATTAAAAACATTAAAGCATTAATTTTTAAATAATAAATTATTATAAAAAAACACACTGGCGAATTAAGAACCACCTCATTTTTGAAGTGGGTTAAAAAGTAATAAATATCAAATTAAACCAAAACAAAATATGCTAATATGGGGTATATTTTAATGTTAAAATAAGATTTACGAAAAGGAACTTTTAAATGTAAAATATTTTTTATTAAACTTAAACAAAAAACACGTTAACCTCGCGTCCTATAAGACCAATAAAGATAAGCAACACCGGGTATGGTAAGTGACTTCCAGTGAGCACCGTTCGTCGTTGTGTGTGTTTTGAAATGCACGTTAAACTCGTTAAACTATGATTCGTATGCCGGTCCCAGACACTACAAACTCCGACAAACATTTGGGATTCGCCAAACTTTGTGGAGCGTGTAGGAGAGTGGCTTTGCCACGCTTTGCCCAGCATTCGCACTTCGTCAAAGTGCCAAGTTTTTGTGCCAACTGTCTCTACATCAAAGAACGCGAAGTTCGGCGAATTGTCTTCGGTGGCAGCTCCCAGACGCTTTGCTCTTGCTTCGATGCACATTCGTTAATATTTTGTTTGATTAGTGCAGTACCAATTTGTGCTTGAGTATTTAATAATGAAGTGTAACAGCGACTTAGTAATGGAATCCTAAAGATACAAATTACAAAAACCAAAATTTAATTTACAATGCGTGGAAGAACATTTACGCACGTTTTAGTTTAAATTGTACAATTACCGCTTTAAAATAGGAAAAAGACTCATTGATAGCCATATTTTGCAAGCAACTAAGCAAAGAAAGCCCCGTATAAAATCAGGTGCTGGTGTTAAGGACTTCCATAAGCATAACTGTCATGCTTATATGTACATTTTAATTTTACGTACCTTTAGTGACTTTTATTTAAAGATAACATGCATCATTGTCTTTTTCGGCGTTTAAATTTATTTTCTTCTAACCATGTTCAACACATAATAATGGAAGCGGCAGCAACAACGGCTTGCTCGTCCGCGTCTATGTCTATTTTAAAATCGACAATCACGACTTTGCCGAACATTTGCTATTTGCAAAAGTACGAAGTGGTATGGGTAGTTAACTCAAACCTAAAATTGTGCTTTGCCGAAGTACGAAGTTTCGTTATTCGCGTAGTGTCAGGGATCGGTTTTATATGAATATAATTATCCCTAGCTTACCAAAAGTAGTTTTAAGGTACTATATAGATATTTGTATAAGATTCATAACCGCATAAGTTTATATGATACTACATACTCAAAGAATGGTGTGTGAATGGGAAGGAGTAGGGGTCAAGGTACAATAAGCCTTCAGGCTGCAGTGCACCACCTAGGGAGGCGGTCGTCGGGCCTGGGTGGGATGACCCCGAAAGGGCGAAGAAAAAAAAAAACATACTCAAAGAGTCATGCAAACAAATTTTTAGATGTTCATTTCACTTTTAATAATGATACGCCGTTAGATTTTAAAGTTTTGAGCTGTATACAGCAATCGGCAGTCTACAAAAAGCTACAAATTGTACTCTTAACATTTATATAAATAATAAATAAAATGTCGTTAAAAAAATTTGTTAGATTGTGATTTAAAATAAACTTAACACACCAAATTTTAAAAAAGTAAGTAAAGATTTACCCAAACATAGCAATATTCAAAAGTTATTAATAAGAATGATGCAGGGTGTTAAAGTAAAAAAGTCATTTTTAATTTATTTCAATAATCTTTGATACCTTCTACTAACTAGGCATCTAGAGGTTCTTTGACATAAACTATTTAAATTTGATATCATTTTTTGTGTTAACTAGAGGGCATTACCTACACTACTTTAAATTTTTATAAAACGTCAAAACTTTTTGTGCTTGTCTGTATGTACCATCTAAGTAAGTCAGAAAACTCTGCTATGCTTTCTACACAAAAAGGTATACTTTGTAAGAATCGGTTTGTTTTCAAGATATTTGCATTTAAACTATTTGGTGCAATTAAAAAGTATAGGGGATAATGCAAAAGTTTACGTCAAACAACCCCTAGATACCGAGTTTAATTACGATATTTTAAAGGTATTAAAATTATTTAAAAAATTTAACAATACATTTTTTACTTTGACATTATGTACCTTCCTTATTATCAACTTTCGAATATAGGTATATTTAGTTGAATCTTCATATTTTTGCAAAAAAAAACTGTGGTTTTCGGTGTGCCAATAATTAGCGGACACCCTGTATATACTTGGCCCCAGAAAAAGTTCGTGGCAGCGTATGTCCGACGGACAACCATGATATTTTTAAAATAAAAAAAGTTGATTGACATACAGGGTTACTAAACCACCAACCGTCAAATACAAATGAATTAAATTTTGTACCAAGGGAACATAAAGAATTTAAAAATTGTATTTGCAAGGTTGCTAAGTTTATAATTTTTTTGTGGGTTAAAGAATTTTAAAATTTTAAATGGAATCCCTATTTTTATTATTGTGATCAATTGCTTGTTAATTGTGAGTCAACTTTATTATGACCAGATATTATGGTTTTTTACTCCTGTCAATTTTGGTAATATAAAAACATGCTTTTTCGAAATTAATACAAAAACGGGAAGGTATGGAAAAACGATCCAACCGATATTCTTCAAAATTAGTACAGGGATGAAACTGGACCTTCTAAATTTGTGAGCATTTTTGCGACGTTTTTAAAATTCTTAAAAACGTTAAAAGTCAATGAAAGGGAATAGGGAAATTTAATTATGAAACATAGCATATGAAATTCCTGAATTTAAAATGTCCAGTACTAATTTTGACGAATTCAGGTTGGATCGTTTAAGATAATTGACCATGGTCGTTTTTGTATTCAAGCTTAATGCCATATCTTTAAAATTAAGAGGACTAAAAAATGATAATATCAGGTTATAATAAAGTTGATACAAGCAATTAATAATAATAATAAAAATAGGGTATTCCATTTAAAATTTTAAAATTTCCCAAGCTATAGAGAAAACTATAAATTTGGCAACCGTGCAAATACAATCTTTTAATTCTTCATGTTCATTTACCCCTTGGCACAAAATTTGGTATATTTGCTGAGATTATCCACCGTTTGGGTTTTTTCATAACTCTGTATTGTATTTGCTGTTAGCTTAAATTAAATTAAACTTGTCTATTCTGGTCGAACTTAATTTACACTTTCAAGATAATTGCTAATTTGCCTTAAGGATAAAATAGTCAACATTGCTTGGCTTGTTGGTATATTTTGCTTCAAATCATAGTTAAATAACTTTCCTAGGAGCTAGAGTAGTTTAATTAACCAATTTACGAGCTCTTGGCATAAGCTGTAGACTAAGCTTAATTAATACCAAAATAATTAACAGTGACTTTACTGAGAGGTCATGATTTAATTGTAACTTGAAAGAAGTAAGCGGTTTATTAGGTTATTTAGCTTAAAAGTTAATAAATTATATACGTAATATTTAATAATAAATAAGATGAACTAAAATAACCTAGAGTAAAAAGGCCAAGGTATTGAAACTCTATGTAGGCAATCGCCTTTGCTTATCTAAGACTCTAAAAATCAATACTACTATTCGGTTTGTCGGTTAGGAAAAATCAATGAGAAATTAATTAAAATATTAAAAAGTGAGGTTATATGGCAATTTATCTAAAAAAACTATTTACTATTTAATTATAAATTAATGTGCAGACATTAAAATAAAAATTAAGAAAACCTTAAAAAATATTAAAGAGTCGCGGCAAATAACGATCAAAGTCCACTTTCTTTATTCCCGTCAGCGCGTGGAACATAAGCGTTCTTAAGCTGCGTCCAGACTTGCAACAATTCGCCAAACATCCGTCCAAACAAACCAACCTATTTGCGCGCTCCTTTAATGCAAAAACCGACAAGCTCTAGGTCACTGCGAAATCATTCCCTAAGCCCTTGGAACGATGTAAATTTCGTCCACGTTCACGTCCGAGCTATGTGGGGCAATGTGGCGCGCTATTCGGCGCGGCAAGCTTTTTGCATATCTGGACGCAGCATTAGATGGAAGGTTGAATCTTTAAATGCTGTTTTTTCAAGAACTACGAACTTTTTTGCCGTAAATACAAATAGTTTTATTATTTTAGGTACAAGGTATTTAAAGGTGCCATTATTTAAATATTGGCAAAAATTTGACTCTGATCGTTATTCGCCGACATCTTTAATTTTTTTGAGTTTTTTTCGCTTTAATTTTAAATTCCAATTTTTGCTTTATGATGTGTTTATTAACTAAATAAAGAGTCAGCCCCGGATCTAGAGAGAGGCAAGCCGGTGTGCGTGTCCTGGGAAACACCTTCAAGGGGCGCAAATGTAAGCGTGGCAGACGGATGCAAGGTGTTTCAAATTCGTTAAAAAAACTATAAAATTCTATAAAAACTATTAACAACTATAAAAATTATAAAGTTTTTAGAAATTTACTTCTTTGGAAAAAATCTTTTAACATTATGTATTATTTTAAAAAATATTAATCAATAATATTTTGTATTTTTAATTTAACAAAAAGGTGTTTTATTTTTTTTAATGACTGTACATTAACACAGCGTTTCTTAACCTGTAGTCCCCGGACCCCTGAAGTCCGCGAGCAAGTGTTAGGGGGTCAACGGTCTTATCTATGGGCGTTTAAATTAATAAATAAATGTCAGCGATCACGCACGCACGCACAGGTAAGTACTTCAATGGATTGTCCTAATTTAATTGTGTTTTTATTAAAGGAGTCTTAAAAATTGTGTTTGATTTTCTGGGGTCCGAGGACTGAAAAAGGTTAAGAAACGCTACAATAATGTATTTTACGACTAAGGCGAACATGAATAGAAGCTATGCAAAGAAAAAGATATATTTACAAGAAATAAAAATAATACTCAATTTAAGGTCAACAAATCGGGCACTCAATTTTTGCCCCGACTTGGGTCTTTATAATTAGTATATTGTTGTACCTATAAAACAAAACAAAAATAAGTAACTGCAGGGTTTCTCAGTGTATAAATCTAAATTGAAGGTAAGAAATGTAATTTTTCCTTAATACATAATAATTAACAATCCTTACATTTGTTTTTTTTCTTTAGTGTTTATTTAAAGTGGAAACTTACACTTAATAATTTAGGCTCCTATTGCTATATTAAAGATTTCAGATCTTTTACCAATTTCATGTGAAACTCAAAAGATCTTCAAAATAGAAAATAATGTTGATTTGCTTCATTTAGAAATTAAGGGTCTTATTGTAATAACATAATAAGCCACAAATAGAAAAAACGGAGTTATTATATTTTAACTTTAAAACAAATGTGTAGAATTATCTATTACTAAAAATAAATATATTTTTATAAATTAATATAATCCAAAGACAATAGGTACCTGAAACTTTTTATTGACATTATAAAATTTTAACAACCTAACAATTTAAGACATTAATTAGAGAACAAACCAGATTTCTGTGGCTGTGTGGCTTATTATGTTATTACAATAAACCCTTTAATTTAAAATTACAATAAACCTTTAAAAACAAATTTTTATACACTTAAAATATTTAGGTAGTGTTTGTGTTTATATTCCTGGTGGGTCACTTTATAATTAAAAACCCAGTTTTTTGTTTTTTGTTTTTACATGAGTTAAAAAACACTTTTTAACTAAAAGCCTTATATTTTATATATTATCTTTAAAACGTTTTTAAAATGTAATGCACATATTATTATTTTGAAGTGACAACGTCTTATAATTCGATGGACCTGGCTGCACGCCCCAAAAACATGACTTATGTGCCGTTACTTTGCGCGTTCCATTTAAGGCTGGAAGTGCAAGCGAGGGCGCGGAACGAGCGACAAAGAGGCATAATCTCCGCGTCGTTAGACATCTCTTTCTCTGCTACTTAAGTGAGCGTGCAGTAAAAAGTGAATGTGGTGTCAATTGTTAATAGCAATGATAATTGCGGCGATAAAGGTAATAATGACGTCGTCACGTTCAACTATCGTCAGTAAACCGACTTTGCAGAAAACCGATTTGTTGTTAGGCTATTGAATAAGTATTTGCAAGTATTAAAAAGTTTTTGAATAGTTTTAAAAATAAGAAAGTAAATTTAAAAAATACTTTGTTTATTTCGGGGATCTATCCGGATAAAAATCTCAAGCCCCTGGGTAAATCCCTCTAAAAGCCTTTAAAATAAACGGTCGTGATTAAGCACTTAAACAGGATCGAAAAATAAATCAATTTCCAAAATATTTGAAGATAGGATTAATGTGGTTCAAGTCAAGCCAATTACACTTTACGAAATCCCACATTGAATCGGATCGAGGTATTGCGTTTAATTTTACTCCGATTTTTGGTTAAGTGCCAAAGATCAGCAAAAAATTTTTTGGTTAGGAGTTATTATTTTAAACTTTTATATTTTAAAACATAATTCTTTTATATTAAAAACTCATATTGAAATTAATTAACATGAAATTTGCCATAGTTCCCTCATTAAACATTGTTTATAATTTATTTAAATGACAATTAATGAAATATGTCGTGTACCTGCACGAAATAAAGTATGTTTGAAATAAACAGATAAGATATAGGATTTAAAAAATTAAGCTGCAAAATTTTTTATCCGGATCGAGCCTTTGAAATAAAGTAAATTTTTACTTACCTAAGACTAAAAGGATCATCTAACAAATGCGGCAAAAAATGATAGGAACTAGGCAACCTTAACATTACAGGTGGATTTAATCCTTGAGCTGCATTCATGCCTGACATATTTTTGATCATTTGTTTGATTTCAGGTTTAATTTCAGGAGTAGTGCTACTCATTATTGAGCTGGAATTATCTCCATTTAGGGGAGGTACTGAAAGTAGGTCGATATGTTCAGTAAGCTTTTGGAGATCCTCTTGACGCGTTCGATACATTGAATCCAGGTACTGAAGTTTGACTTGTAGTTCGGCGAGGCGTTGGACTAGCATTTGTTCTGAAGTAACATCTGTAAAAAAAGCTTTTTTAATATGTATGTACCATTTTTTTGCATTGCACAAAAAAATTAAATAAATAATAATCAAAAAATGGTAAACGGAATAAACAAGCAAAGCGGGGATAATAATAAAGATAGAACCTTACGGGTTTCGCGAACCTGAGCTACTTTTTTAAAAAAAGTTTTCATAAGCAAAATAGTCAGGTAGGTAGGCCTTTTACTTTCTGAGGTGCATACTGATATTAAAAATATTGCATTTTTAGGTATTCTTTGTATCTTAGTCGACTCTCAATCTATCAAAAAGATAAAAACAAATTCTTACATAACTTTTTACGTAAAATGCAGTGGTTTAGTTAGAGTTTTTGTAAATAATATTGGTTTTAAAATATTTTTGGTAATGTTTTTAAATAAAACCACCTCTATATTTGTCCAAAAAATATTTTGTTTTTTACAAACTTTTTAAAAATCAGTAAACAGTTGTTTGATTAATTTAATTACTCTATTAGTGCTTACAATACGACTTTCACAATTGGGTTTTGCCAGTATAGTTATTATTGTTTTTTTTTTTGTAAAGTAAGTTTAGGTATACTGTGATTTACAAAAAAGAAGCCACGTAGTATAAGCAGTTCTGTTTCACTACCAAAGAATTCCCCTTTTTGTTTCTCGCACACTATTTAAACGACGCGATTAGAAAGAAAATTATTTCTTGTGTGTCTTATTTCTTCTAAAGTGTTTTATTTTAAATACATCACACACAAAAAAATATGATGTTTTAAATAAACTGCGTTTATTACCTGTTCATATTTATTATTTATTTAAAAAAAATGTAGTGCTTACCCAAAGAATGAATACAATCAGTATGTACTGTAAAAATGTTTTAAATTTACATAAAAATGACAAAATAACTTGTTAAAAAACCAAAGGACTACTTCTTTTTTATTAAATAAATGTAAATAACTCTAGTACAATTATAAAATAAGAAATTGGTAAAAAAGAAAAAAATTATGTAACCAGACTCCATCATAAATGCCCAATTAAGGAAAATCCATAGTTACAAGGCAAATCTCAACTAAGTAAACTTAATCGAAAGATAAATTTAAAACATTTTTTAAAAAGAAAGCATCTATTTAAGTTGAAATCCTAAGTATACTTTAAGTTTCTGGCTCACTAAACAGTATTATTTTTCTTTTAAATAATATTTAAAATAGTTTAACAAAAACTTGAATTAAAAATTTTACTCTACTTTTTTATAGGAAATTAAAAATTCTTATATTTTATTGTTACTCTGGTAACTTAAAAAAAATCAGAATATTATAATCATTGCCAAATGTTGCCAATATAGCAAAAAATGGCAATAAAATGAATGGAATAGAATGGAATGAAAAAAATTCGTTTTTAAGTGTTCCGCAGTGTTAAACTTTTCAAAGAACTGAAAAAATTCAAAGACACTTATTTTAGGAAAAATTTTAAGACTGGATATAAATCTGATTTCAATAAGTATTTATTGTTGATGTTACATAATTGCTAATAAAAAATTATAAAATCTAATAAAAAAATCACAATGCAATCTTCAGTAAATTTTTATGTGCTAATTCAACTTTAAACCATAAATTAGAAATGTTTTAATAAGTTATGTAAGTTAAGGTATAATATTTAATTTATTCTAGTATAGTGGTAAAACGCACTTAGATTTATTACGAAAACATAATTTTAAGATTACACCATTTCTTAAAAAATATAAGGTTTGTTTTTAGCAAAATGTTAGAAACGTGTAAGAAACAATCGTAAAACGCAGAAATTTTTGTCAGAAATGTTGGCAACAGTTTTTTGCTGGAACGAAAAATAAACAAAGCGTGCATACTGCTTATACATCAATACAAGAAAGGTTATGTTAAAAATTTGTCAGTAATATTTGAAAAAGTTTGCAAACTTTTCAAACAGTTTCCAACATGTTTTTAACATTCTTAAACTAAAGCTGGAACAACTAACAATTGTATAACGTTACAAACATGGCACTGCTGGAACGACAAATTTGACGTGCGTAGAATCCGAACGGTTGCAAACATTTCTGACAGCCTGCTGGAACAAATCTATTGGCGATTTTAACTACCGATAGGGGCGCTGCTAAACGTAAACAAAGTCGAAAGAAGCAGGTAATATGCAGGTAGCTAGCTTTGATCCTGTTACGGATTTTGGGTAATAAAACGGTTTAAAATACTGTTCAAGTTTCAATACAGCCGTGAATTTGTATAGATTTATACGTATTAAGTGTGTTAAAACTCGATTTGAGAGTTTGAGTAGTGCCTTTGATGGTTTACCAGACTTTTTTGTTAGTGGTGATTAGAGAAGAAAGCGCCACGTGAAACTTTTTTGAAATGAGTGAAAACACTGTTTTTCACGCTAAGCTCAGTATTTTCATACCTCACTTGCACTCCCGATAGTAGGTGCACAGTAAAAGGAGAAAAAATCTTGAATTCCAACCATAATATTTTGATTATACACACGTCTTTCTATTTTAGGTGTGAATGGATCTTTTGATGCCATAATAATTGTTTTAAATATAGGTAAAAAAGGACTTTTTGATAAAAATTATAGCAAAACACACAGCTAGTCACGCACAAGGCTCAAAAATGCGTGTTAAATATAAGGAAGTAAATAAATAATATTTTAATTATATCCATTTTAATGGTTAAACATGTCCGATCACCTGTTTTCTTAGATTGCTCCGTTACCACCAGAGGTCTCATTGATCTTTAAAATCGCCAATAGTATCTCCAGATTTTGTTGTTG
Organism: Listronotus bonariensis; assembly: GCA_014170235.1. Classification (NCBI taxonomy): domain Eukaryota; kingdom Metazoa; phylum Arthropoda; class Insecta; order Coleoptera; family Curculionidae; genus Listronotus; species Listronotus bonariensis. The sequence goes on along the minus strand of JACEGR010001194.1, from coordinate 21,581 downwards.
CGAAAATTATATGCATATTTCATGCTCTTTAATTTATAAGTTTTTTTATTATCTGTGATATTTTTTAAGATATCTGTGATATTTTTTAAGATTATCTGTGATATTTTTAAGATTTATAAGAAAAGAACCGATTTTTAAGATGGCGGGCGAAATTTGTCTTTTGATCCCAATAATTTTATGGAATTCATAATATGTAAAAATGACCTGGAACATTAGCACATCCCACAAGTCTCAGCCTTAAGCTAATTTGTTACTGGTATCGTGTTTGAAGTACTAGGGCATTTTTAATTATCATGTTATTTATTTAGGACTATAAATTAAGAGCAACAATCATATTTATAAATTCAAATATTTATTTTGGCACAATGAACGCTTAAAACTGTTTAATAAGGCATAAAGGACTTTAAATTATATAGGGAAAATGTTTGTTTACTAGTTAAGACCTTGTTAATCTCTTGCTTTTGGTAGATTATCCGTCTTAAGCCAGTATATCAGAAGTTTTACCCAAATGCCTTGTAATAATAAACTAGAATTATTGATTGAAGCTTAGAAATAACTGAAGCGAAGAAAGGTTTAGTCTTTACTCGTATTAATAAATTATTATTGTTATTGCTTAATCAAATTTATAGAGGGTATAGGTGGTCTATTAAAGATTAACTGTCAGTTTCACAATAACACTAACCATAGGTTTGTTACCATAGAAACAACAAAATACCGAAATGTGATTGGTGTTGCCAAAATAGTTAACCCATAAGTTATGATAACCATATATTGTGAAACTGGTCATTAATAGTTATATTTTAAGATTTTTGCCACAACTAGATTGTTTTAATTTATACCTAGTTATAGGTCGTTAAATTAAAAAAATATGTTGATGGTAAGAGTATTTTATATTAGGAAATACTATTTTATTTGCTTGCAGTCTAGCTTTACTAATTAGCACTGTTCTCTAATCAGTTATTAAAGGTACTTTTTTTCTGGTAAAGTAAAGGAACAAATTATTTAAAGGATTTAATACTTAAACCATTAACTGCTGTTTATTTTTAATTTATTCAGTCAGTCTAATTACAAATTATCCTAATAACTTACGTTACCCTAAAGATTAAAAAATAATAAGGAAAGGATAATTTAAACTTGTGTTAATTTAAAACAATAGGAAACGTATGTTGCGACAACAATGTTTTTAATAATTTAAATTTTTATAATATTTTGTTACCAAACTATTTAAGAAACAAAAAAACATTAAACTGACCTCATAATTATATATTAATCGTTTATTATGGTTACCCATGTAACTACGTTAATGGTGTGTTTGATATTAACCCTTGTTTCATTTAAAAATCTTCTATTTTTCAAATATTCGTAGTGCAAAGTTACGTAGTAATGATTTTTTACGTTTTTCTGGTCTGTTTACTAAAACGTTATATAATTGCCAATAAAAAATTATAAAATCTAATAAAAAAATCCCGCAATGCACTCTTATGTAAATTTATATGTGCTAATTCAACCAGAATTCAGCAATGTTTTAATAAGTTATATACGAGTAAGTTAAGGTATAATATTTAATTTATTCTAGTATAGTGGGAAAACGCACTTGGATTTATTACGTAAACATAATTTTTAAGATTAAACCAATATTAATGTTATTTTTCTCCAAAAATATAAGGTTTGTTTTAGCAGAATGTTAGAAACATGTTAGCAACAATCGTAAAACGTAGAAATTGTTACAAACATAAGTCAGAAATGTTGGCAAAGTTTTTTGCTGGAACTAAAAATAAACAAAGCGTGCATATTGCTTATACGTCAATACAAGAAAGGTTATGTTAAAAATTTGTCAGTAATGTTTAAAGAAAGTTTTCAAACTTTTCAAACAGTTTCCAACATGTTTCCAACATCCTTAAACTACAGCTGGAATAACAAACAATTGTATAATGGGCTTGTTTCAGCAGGCTGTCAGAAATGTTTGAAACCGTTCGGATTCTGCGCACGTCAAATTTGTCGTTCCAGCAGTGCCATGTTTGTAACATTATTCAATTGTTTGTTGTTCCAGCAGTAGTGTTAAGATGATGGAAACATATTGGAAACTGTTTGAAAAGTTTGCAAACTTTCTTCAAACATTACTGACAAATTGTTAACATAACCATTCTTGTATTGACGTATAAGCAGTATGCACGCCTTAGGCGTTTATTTTTCGTTCCAGCAGAAAACTGTTGCCAACATTTCTGACTTGTTTGTAATAATTTCTGCGTTTAACATTTGTTGCTAACATTATATTTCTCAAATATTCTTAGTGCAAAGTTACCTGGTAATGATTTTTATATAACGTTTTTCTGGCCTGTTTACTAAAACCTTACTTAATTTAAACAACATGGAGAAACTAAATGTGATAAAAACATCTGAAAACACAGGTCCAAAAATATAAAAGTGGTCTTTGTTGGATATCGGGCAAAGATTTTCTTACGTATTTTTTCCGCTGAACATGAATCGTAAGTCAAAACTAGGAGTCAAACTGCAAAAACGAATTACCGGTGCCAAGGGGGCCTAGCATTTTTTTCAATTTAAAAATTAAGGTTATGTAGCAACTTGTTTAAAAGGCCCTTTGATAGTCTACTCAACTAATCTTTAAAAATAGATCCAGCCATTCCAGACTTACAAGCCAATACCATTAAAACCGCACTGTTTGTAGTACAGTTTTTAATCCAAATTTCAAACGGTACCAAGTCTGGAACGGCTAAGCTAATTTTCAAAAACAAAGTAGGGATGAGTAGGAAGTTAAAAACCTTTAAATGATGTGCTACATGACTCTCCTTTCTACTTAAAAAAAAGTTGCCTGGGCCCCTATGACAGTCGGCCAAGTGACAACAATTATTTTTATGCCAGAAAATAGCTTAGGTGACACCCTTCTACCCAAATGTTACCCGATTTCTATACTGGGTGATCATTTTTAAGTCGGGACTATTGCTAACTTTTTTATTATTGGAGATAGGTTGGTTAAATTAGTAAAGTTATAGTATTTTTTCCGATGATTAACGTGCTGCCAACAGAAAACAACTGAACATCGGGTTTTTGATTTATTAAAAAATATACTTTTTTAAATTAAGCACCTTGTATATTGCATCACCATTAAATAGATATGATAAAGAGCTTTAAGAAAATACCACATTTGATATGTCCATCTCTTATAGTTTTGGAAATATGGCCTTTCAAGTCTAAAAAATAGTAGATATAATGTCAATTTTAACTTCGAAACTAAACTTAATGCTTATAGCTTGGAGCTGTAGAGATAAGGAAAATTTGACATACTTTTAATATTTGGATGGCCATATTTTCAAAACTATAGGAGACAGACATATTAAATGTGGTATTTTCTAAAAGATCTTTAAAATATCCATTTAATGGTGATGCATATACGAAGTGTTTATTAAAAAAATGTCAGTTTACGATCAAATTCCTGAGGATGGCCATATTGTGTGTGTGTTTTCCTTTTATGAACAGGTTTTGCGAAATAAAATCGTTTGTGATATGGCGAAATTATTTTAAATTAGCATGCTGGTGCTCTATTTTTAGTTTTTGTTTAACCAAAAAGGTTAATCGAAGGAGAAAAAGCACGGATGTCAAATATGTTGCAAAATAAATAAAAATTTAAAAAATAATTTTTATTTTTGGAAATTTAGTATTCTTTTCGTACGGACGCCACAAATATTTTAAAATATTTTACATCAGGAATGCCTATTGGTGCTTGGTAGTTGCATTGAAAATTTTGTAAAAAAATCTATAAACAGTTTAAAAGCCATAATAAAAGATTTTTTTCTCTTAAAACTTTAACGTCCTGTACGTCAAAAGTTAAAAGGTTTAGGATATTATAATACTTATATACTTTTCTTTCCAAAGTAAGCTAAGAAAACATATTCCGTATTTTAGGCCATCAATTAAATTACACCCTGTATACAGATAAAATATTTAATTTTTTAAAATACCTAGTCCCCTTTGTTCTTGAATTAAAAAATAAATTTTAATTAGCAATTGAAATGTTTTACTGCTATTTAAATTTGACGCACTAGCTTCAGCTCGATTAGAATTTCAGGCCGTTAAATTTTTTAATTAAGGTTTGAATTACTACCCATAAATCCTTTATAAATCATTACGGAAACAATATCTTGAAAATATAAAACCTTATACCAACCGTATTTTAGAAAGTAAGTACTTCATGAATTGTTTAAAACAATAACTTTTGTTATTTGTTTTACATCTTTTTATTTGCTATATTTTTTTACCAAAAAATTCAAATATATTTAAGAAAACATATTTTTGCTCTATAAAATATTTCTATTTTAAAATAACATACAGACTATTTACGGATGGGATTTACAAGCGGACAAATGAAAAACATCATTCTTCATTTTGCTTTAAAAAAATATGTTCTACGATAAGAAAATGTTGATTTTTATACAGAGTTCTTAAAAACTTGAAGTACATGATTTTTCTCTAAGAGTAAACTACCTTTATTTTTTATTTTAAAGCAAAATATCAAATAGACAATTTGGTTAGAATCAAGTGTGTTATCGATAAAAAAATACAAAGTATTACGGAACTTCTTAATTTGGCGAAAACGCGTCTAATCACATTCATTTACAGCTAAAAAATATGTTGTGCAGAAATTTGGAGGGAAGCAGGTGTTTGAAGCGTAAATTATAAGAGTTTTCTAGGGCATTTTATTATAAAAATGTAAGTAAGTAAATAATTTTTAATGACTTCAAAATCAATTTTTTGATACTTTTTGATACCCTGTAATATTCTTAAAGTTATTTAAAATGCCATTTTAAATACATTTTAAAATAAAAATTAGTCCAAAAAGGAAAAAAATAAAGGTAGTTTACTCTTGGAGCAAAATTATGTCTTTCAAGTTTTTGCATACCATGTTTACAAAATCAAGATTGTCTCTTTGCGAATCATATTTTTGCATCTAGTTTGTAAAATGTAGAAAAAGGCAGGGTAATTTATTACTAACTTGCAACTTTGCAATGTTGAGACAAAAACAAAATTGAATATCCTTTTTATATAACCAGCTAATAATTTTTTAAAATTTGCCACCCACCCCAAATTAAAAGTATATTTATATTTAGTAAAGTGCCAGTAATATTGTTACTTCTTATTATTTTTAGACACAAGAACAACTGAGGCCGCGGTCCAAAATGTGCTCACAGGATTCGGTCCGATTTAAGTGAGCGCGCAAACGTCCTGTTAGCAGTATTAATAATTTGGACTACTTGTGAGTATGCTTACGAATTCAACAAGTTCAACATAACCACACAAAGCATTTTTTGATATAAACATATGTGGTATAACTGATGAAGATAAGAAAATGCTTGTATTTCAAGCATTTCTACAATCGAGGCCAGTGAACGATCCGACCCGTGAGTACTGTCAGCACTAGGGTGTGACGTCACATGTTTTTTTAATCTAAGCAAGATCGGAAAAAAAATCAAATTATAAAAAGTTGTATTTTCGTTTGCCTAATCCAATACAAATATAAAAATTGCACCAAAATCAGTGACGAACAGTTTTTTTTACATAAACCTTTTTTCACATTATCAATAGGAGAATCGGCACTTAAATCTTCTCAACAATCCGTATATACGTTTTGCCAAATCAAAAGGTTTATAGGCAAGTAAACAAAGCAGGGACCAATGCGTTATCATATTTCCATTTCAGCATTATCTCTACAAACATTTTGTAACATCTTTTATGTATATTGTAATAAAATTATGATTGATTTTATGGCTACTTCCCACAAGGCGAAGTTATTAACATGTTATATATAATAAATAATATTTTTAACTAATAACATGTCCTATCACATGCCATTAAATGTATTAAAATATCTATTTTAAACTAGAAGTGGTATAACAAGGCGGTACCTTTTGCGACATTCCATTCGAAATTTGCAGGCAGTTAATAATATCTCGAGCATTTAAAATACCTGCATACCTACTAACTAGCAGGCAGCATTAATCAATGTACTCAATCAGGTCAGGATAAAGTGTGGGAGAACTTAATTAAAATAATGATTGTTAAGTTGTGCCCAAAATAGATTTGCGCATAATATTCTCGACAATAGAGTGCATTTCAATGCAAGGTTTAAATTTTTACATTTAACTTTATTAACCACTAGTCAACTCGTGCCCAGTTAGTTGGGCGTTAGTTATATTTCTCTCTGAACTTCAATCATAATAAAATAAAGTCTATAGCAGTCCTGCATATTGTAGCTTTCTGACTGTGAAAAAATGTTAATGATCGGTTCAGTATTTCCGAAGATTAGCTTCTACCAACAAACAAACTAAAAACTTTACCTCTTTATAATATTAGTATAGATTATGTAAAAATCACACATATTACAATATACAAAATTAAGTAATTATTATAATTTTTTTAAATCTAAGCAAGACCCGAAAAATATAATTGATGGTTTAAAAATATGCAATTAAGTGGATTTTTTCTTCTCTTAACCTAAACAGGATACCAAAAATAAATAAGAAACATAAAAGCTGTATTTTTAATTGCCTAATATAAAGAAAGCAGACATTTACCCATTCAGTGGATTCCAATTTTTTATTAGAAAAATTCCTTTATTTGGCGCTCAAGACGCCACTGGACTTACTAAATTGAATTAAGATAGTGATAAATTACCCCTTTAATTACATGGCCATATTAAAACTTAAAATAGATAAAGGGTATTTTGGATATTAAAAAAATATATATTTTAACAGCCTGTGTCTTGAAAACGAGAAAATTGCGGACCCATGTTTACATGAACTTTTTTCCACATTATCAATAGGAGAATCGGCACTTAAATTTTCTCAACAACATGTATATACGTTTTGCCAAATCAAAAGGTTTATAGGCAAGTAAACAAAGCGGAAGGACCGATGCGTTATCATATTTCCATTTCGGCATTATCTCTACAAACATTTTGTAACATCTTTTATGTATATTGTAATAAAATTATGATTGATTTTATGGCTGCTGCCCACAAGGCAAAGTTATTAACATATTATATTTAATAAATAATATTTTTAACTAATAACATGTCCTATAACATGTCATTAAATGTATTAAAATATCTATTATAAACTAAAAGAGGTATAACAAGGCGGTACCTTTTGCGACATTCCATTCGAAATTTGCAGGCAGTACCTATCATTACAGCAATAGTAGGGGAGCCCAAGATGCTAAATTTGCAGTTACTCGAGCGTCATAAAGACCTATTGGGTTGCAAAGCTTAGGTGATAAGAAGAAAAAATGTTATATAATGTATACATTTTCATCGGTGGGGAAGCGGCTATAGACTTTTAAGTATGTCAAAAAAATATTTTTTATTTCGGCTTGTGGAAATCGTTCAAATCGTATCGAATTATATATTTTTCGTCATCCTTGAATTATTTTCTTCAAAATAAATAAGAAAATAACCACGCTCAAGCATGTCAAAATGACGTTTTTTTTCAACTTTGTAGCCCTCCGGTTTCTTTACGTCACTCTCAAATTGTCAGATTAGTGAAATATGCACTCTTTAGCATGTAATTAACTTACCCTATCTTAATCTGACGCGCACGACAATTTATGTGGGATATATTTTTGTTTTTACGACCGCCCCTGTATACGGGGCTCATATTTGGTGGAGGTATTTAATCGGATATAAGGTATCCTCCGGTATATTTTTCTGACGCGCTCTAGTAACTGCAGAAATCCCTCTTCGGCTCCCCTACCACAAATAACAGATAGGTGAATAAATTAGGTATCTATTTGCATTACAATTCTCACGATATTTTAAACCGGTAAAAGCTATTCCAAAGATATCTTATTTATTGCCGTAAACGTAACTCAATACAGTAGTTGAAGCACGAAATCAGTTATTACTCTTATTACACGTTATTTTCCCACCTGCAATACAAATTTATTCCTTAGTCTTCTAGTTATGTAACAAACATGGCCGTTATTAAACACTTTAGGTCATAACAATATTACACTTCTCACAAAAATTATCGCGTATCCTTAAGCTTCAATACAAAAATGATTTAATTGAATTGGTCATGGTCATATCTCTTTTAATATTCCAAATATATCCTATTTATTGCCATAAACATTACTTAATACAGTATTTGAAGCCCAAAATCAGTTAATACTGTTATTACACGTTAATTTTCCACCTGAAATACAATTTATTTTTAATTCTTCTAGTTATGCAACAAACATGGTCGTTATTAAACACTTTGGGTCATAACAATATTACACTTCCCACAAAAATTATCGCATAATAATAAGCTTCAATACAAAAATGCCTTAATTTATTTGGTCATATCTCTTTTATTAAAAAAATAGAAAATTTGGCTGCAAGAGGGGCTCCTATCATTCAAATTAATTTTTCCCAGTCCGGGCATGAAATAGAAATACGCCCACTGCTTCTTTTAAAATTGATTGATAATTATAGAAACTACATTTTAAAATTATTTTCAAATTAGTCTCAAAAGCACAAAAGTGATCAAGGCTATTCATATATACAGTGCATTTTTTATTGTCCTTCTCCTTTTATTTTTTGAACGGGTTAATTTACAAAAGTAAAACTTTGGGATATGCAACTGATGCATAAATGGCAAAATACCTAGCTATATTTTAAAGTAAAATTGACAGATGAGAATTTCAAGATAGCAGCTGGGCGCCATCTTGGGAAAAAAGTTAAATGGAAAGGGAGGACTTGTGGCACATCATTCTAAAGCTCCTGATAAGTACTTTATAATCCTAGAATATAAAGTCGATATCTTTACCTAATTTAAATGACGGTACTTTAGAAATTACCTAAATACCTGTTTTGGATGGCCATATTTCCGAGACTAATACAGTTAGAGGTATCTTATATGGTATTTTCTTAAATCTCTTTTAAATATCTTTTTTTGGTGATATTGGTAATATTACACAGGGTAGAAAAAAATACATATTTTTTAACACTGTACATAATATTAACATTAAAAAGGTCTTTAAAAGAGCTTTAAGAATACCATATTGGGTACATCTAGCTTTATTAGTTTCGAAAATATGGCCATCTAAATCTGGTATTTGGGTTATTTTTAAAGTACCGCCATTTTGTAAGGTAAGGTAAAGATATTGACTTAATATTCTAGGGTTATATTTAACTTTTTTCCCAAGATGGTACCCAGCCGCTATATTGAAATTCTCATCTGATTATTTTAATCCTAAATATAGTATTTATGCATCAATTGCATATCCCAAAGTTTTAATTTTGTAAATTGATCGTTTCGAAAAATAAAAGTAGGGACATTTAAGAAATGCACTGTATATATAACCTTGGTCACTTTTGTGCTTTTGGAACACCCTGTATATTATAAAAAAAATTAAAATGTACTTCCTATAGTTATCTATCAATTCCAAAAGAAAAACTGGGTCCTTGTTTACAAAACAAAGCAGTGTGCGCATTTTCTATTTTTTGCCCGGACTTGAAAAAATAATTTAAATGATGGCAACCCCTGCTTGCAGCCAAATTTTTCAGGCAATCCTGGTGTAATCTAGTCTACTACCATTTATCATTCATAAAAATAAGTTTTATTACAAAAACAGATTGGTGCAGATGTTAGCAGCCGAATCTCGTACTATTATCAGTATTTTTTCATCTGAAATGCAATTTATTTCTAATTCTTCTAGTTATGTAACAAAAAATACATTAGTTGGAGCCCGAAATCAGTTATTACTCTTATTACACGATATTTTTCTATTTACAATAGAAATTTATTCCTAAGTCTTTTAGTTATGGAACAAACATGAGCGTAATTAAACACTTAAGGTCATAATAATATTACACTTATTACAAAACTACCGCATACGCTTGATTCTTTCCACAAGCTTTAATACAAAAATGTTTTAATTTAAATTAACTAATTACAATAACTCTTTAATTATTAAGTTATCAACACAATTTAAAAAAAAGTTAGGAAAAGGTGAAGCTATATCTTTGGCCTAAACTCTATCATTTACTGTTACAATACATCTGGCAGGGTAACTGGAGTTATTAAAAACCGATGTGGGTATTATGGGCTCGATTTTGGAGGAACTAAAAATAGCGTAGTTAGAATTTTAATAAAATTATTTATTTAAGAGATACAAGGGGAAATTAAAAATTGTCGTCTTTTATTTTACCCTAATATTCTCTAATATATATAAAAACAAAAACCCCGGAGACAATTGTTGTAGAACTTTTTACGTAGAATCTACAAAGAGTATTTGATTTTTTTACAGGGTGGCGTTAAAAAGTTACGATGCCAACTTAATGTTTTCCTTATGGAACACCATGTACATATTTTTTACTATGAATTAATAGTCCTTGTAACTATGATTACAAATATATATAACATCCTATTATTATCTTTTGTAGTTTTTTAAATATTTACATTTTATTATTTGTTTTTGGGCATACCCTGTACACACACCATTTTTTACAATAAGATTTGAAATTAATAATAAAATTTAATATTTTTTTTTATTTATACCAACCTTAATATACTTTTTGCAGAGTATAAACAGAATAAACAGACATTAATTCTTATATTATAGTATATGCTCATTGCTCATCACTAAAATGTTTCAGTTTTTTCTTAATGATAATTATATAAGAATAAGACTTTAAAAATAAAAAAACAAACAATGATTTTAAACCTAGTAACCTAATGGTATCATCCTCTATATAACCAAATTTAAGAAGTTAGAAAGACAGTTTAAAAGACTTTAGTTCTTCCACAAAACCACGCATTGTTTTTATTGTGTTTTTATATTTTTAAAACTATATTAAGGTTAGGTAAAATTATAAATATAATCTAATCACAACATACATTTTATTTTAAAATTTTATTGTAAATGAAGGTGTTTATACGAGGTACGATTAAGAACAAATATTAAAATTTAAATATTTAAAAACCACATATATATATATATATATATATATATATATATATATATATATATGATATATATATATATATATATATATATTTTATATATTTATATATAATCGTAGTGACAAGGGCTATTAATTAGTAGTAAAATATACAGGGTATTCCATCGGAAATACATCAAGTTGGCATCGTAACTTCTTACCGCCACCCTGTATAAAAATCAAATACTCTCTGTAGATTCTACGTAAAAGTTCTACAAAAATTGTCTGATATAGTTGTTTGGCTATTTCTTGTAATTAATATATAGGGTAAAATGAAAAACGTCAATTTTTTAATTTTCCTTCGTATCTCTTCGATAAATAATTTTATTAAAATTCCAACTGCGCCATTTTTCGTTTCTCCGAAATCGATGCCTATAACACCTACATCAGTTTTTTAATAACTTTAGTAATAACTGAGATAGTCCATAAAAACGCCCAATTTTGCCCACCCTGTACTATTAAAACGCATTAATCAAATTTGTAATAATAAAATATCAAAAATAAATTAGGCTATAATTTATTTTAAAATGAGTTTACCTCCTTTCAATCGCACACTATAACAGGATAAATATCACTTTTTTTACTAATAATTACCCTATAGGATTTATTGTTAACAGTAAACACCACCGGTTACGCCAATCATTAAGCTTCACCTTTCCATAACATTTTATTTAATGGTCTTGATAACTTAATTTAAAAAAAATAGGGCCATTTAAATTTAAAACATTTTTCTATTAAAGCTTATAGAAAAGCTTATGCGATAATTTTTGTGGGGAGTGTATAAATAAGCGTACCTACGCCATACGGCGCGGCGTGTTATAATAAATAATACATTAAACAAGGTGGCGGTAATCTAATTTATTTTATGTTTTGTTAGATTTCTTTAATTCACGTAAATTATATAAGTTTAATGTCTATTATTTTTTCTTTTTGTTACAAAAAATATAGTAAATTGTACACCAAGCAAATTAATTTAGTAAAGTAAATATTGGTTTATTTTTGTTTTTTATAGTTAATGTTTTAGTACTACTAGTAAGGTTTGTGTCAAAATTTGATAAAAAGGATGTTTGCCTTCATCATTAAAAAAATACAATAATTTTAGTTAATTAACCAATTATAAAACGGTATTTATCAATTAGTTATGTTGACGTTTAATTTATGTATTATACGTCCAAGTAGCCACCACTTATAATCGCGAATATAATTAGATAAACGCCTAAAATTGATGATTAAATTCAAAAACTATTTTCTTTACTGCCCTGACTGACTATTTCGCTTTCTAAGCCTGTGCACAAGCAGAATTAATCAATCAATATTGTATGCAGAATTGTCATAACCTGGTTTATATATGTGCGTTTTGGATGTACATATACATACATAATAAACGTCAACAGTAAACTATTAGCAGTCCATTTATCACATACTATACTTACAATTAAATATTTTGAAGAAGGTCTCGTTACAATGTTATTGTCCAAATTATTTGCATACCTACCCCCATTAAAAGCCTATTAAATGGCCAATTATTTTAAATTAAATATTAATAAGAAAATATAAAAGGAAATTTATCAGATCAAATAATATATTTTTTTAATAATCCAAATATAGAAAGTAGTCACACAGTTGTATAAATTTAAAAAAAAAGTGTCACAAATATAACTGATTATAGTAAATGATTGATAAATAGCAAATCATGATATACAGGGTGATCATTTTTAAGTCGGCACTATTTGCTAACTTGCTTATTATTGGAGATACAAAGTCGGTTAAATTAGCAAGTAGAGCAGCTGATTACTTGTGCCAACAACAAATTAAACATCGCGGTTTCAAGTTATTTATATATATTTTTTTAATAGAAAACCCTGTATATTATATATTACCATTCGTAACATCTATCAAAGAGCATTAAACAAAGTCCTCATGTGTTATATTTAATTTTTAATAGTTTCGGAAATATGGCGATCGTCGAGAATTTCATAGAAAACTGGCATTTTTAAAACAGAACACTCAATATGTTACATCAGCATTAAATATATATTTTAAAGAGCTTTAAAAAATACCACATTTGATAGTCTATCTTTAATAGTTTTGGAAATATGGCCTTTTAAATCTAAAAAATAGTAGATAATAATATAATGAATCTTTTATCTTCGACACTATGCCTATAGCCTGAGTTGTATACGTGATAAAAATTTAACATAATTTCAGGGTTGAAAGGCCATATTTTTAAAACTATAAGAGATAGACACATTTTTTAAAGCTCTTTAAAAATATCTATCTAATGTTGATGCAATGTACAAGGTGTATATTTAAAAATGACGGATGGCATTTTCAAAAAATTAAAAATTGGATAAATCTTTCGAATGGTAATATAATATACAGGGTGTTCCATTAAAACAAAAAGTATATTTAAAAAAAACTCGAAAAGGCAATGTTTAATGGATTTTCTGTTGGTAGCACGTTAATCAGCGGAAAAAATGCTGCTACTTTGCTTATATAACTGACTATGCATCTTCAATAATAAGGAAATTAGCAATAGTGCCGACTTAAAAATGATTACCCTGTATATAATCATTGTTTATGAATCCTAGAATCAAATGTAACGAAATTTGTTATTTTTATATTTGTTTTATTGACTTCTCCTCAATTATTTATGTCACTGTATTAAATATAATAAATGTAATAAGGGGCAATTTACTTTACGTTACAAAAACACCACAAATATATACGTTATAGTTTATTAACTAAAATTTAATTATTTTTAAATATTACAAAAAACTGCACTGGTTTAACGAAAACTGCCATTTGTAAATAGTTTAGAAAAAGCCTTCTAATTTTAATTTATTGCCGCAGCCTTTAACTCGAGCTTCTTTTCAAACAAACGTAGAAAAAAATGGCAGCTTTTAATATTATAAAAATGCTTTTAAAAAGCAATAAAGTGGTCAAATAAGCTTCACAAGGATGTAAATGTTCTTTTAAATAAAACCTAAAGATTTGAAATTTCAAAAGGGTAAAATTAAATATTTCTGTATCTTGAACAGTATTGTCTCCACCAATCTGAATTTTTACAACCATATAACACTTAATAATTAGTCAGAATTACCCAAAAATTTTAGGATAAATAGTTTTACCCGAGAAAATGATACAGTTTCCTTCGTTATAGAAACCCTTTTTGTTGTCGGTATTCTTATGGGCACTGGCCAAACGACCGCCGGCGGTTATGCTCAATTATAAGAAGAAAACCGCCGCCCGGCGGTTGTATTCGTTTACCTATATGAAAACCGCCGAAAATGTTAATTAATTTACCGGCGGTTTTTACCGGTAATCGGTATCGGTAAAAACCGCCGCCCGGAGGCAATGATTAAAAAACTATTTAAATCGCCGAATAATAGTTAAAGTTAACTTAACCTTAATTAATTTTGATGTCTTGTAAGCGTTTAATTTTTTTGTGGTTTAATTATTTAATATTGTAGTTTTAGTCTATAGCACCCTTTGGAAAAACAAATTGGAGTAGTATAGTGGGCTGGGGACAAGCAAATAAAAACCACTATTTTATTTATCTCAACGTTTCGTGGCTAGCTAGATTGCCACTTTATCAAGGGTCTATAATTAAAAAGACACATTACAAAACTATTTCGTCACATGGACCCAATATTTTACAACACCAAAGAACACTTTAAAAATAATATTGTCAGACAGGAAAGGGAAGGAATAACTTATCAGGACGTCAGCATGAAAGTCAGCTATTAGATATTAGTTAAAAATCTTAAAAAGTGGAAAATTATTCACAAAAAAAAAAAAATCAAGCAAAAATATAAAAAGAAAAAAATAGTTAGGTACCCGGAATTCGAACTCGGAAACTGTGGCTTACGTGTCAAACACATTCATAACCCTGCAGCTATTGGGTCCAATTAAATTATTTCTCCTAAATGGTATTTAAACAGTTAAAGAAATAATAAGTGTTTATCTGTTTTTTTTTATCTAAATAATTATTATCTACCTTGTACTTTTTTCTTTTCGATATTTTTCAAGCATTTTAACAGCCCCGTATATTTAAAATTTTTTGGTTAACTTTTGTATTAAAACGTTGTCAATTTTGAATTTAAACTTTTTTACTCTGTAACCGGTATACTCAAAATGAAAATCGTGTGTTAATTACAAGTTGTAGTCTTATCTCTGGCTCAACAATAGGCTGTTGTTTAGTTTAGCTTCAACGTTCTCTATTCCATTTTATGCGCTTCGGTTTTTAGCTAGACGGTCTTTATTAAAAATACTAGCAGAGATAAATAATTATGTACTCCAAACGGATATTAAAAGTAACATTAAATCCGATTTAAAGCATTACAAAAAACTATGCGTTTTATTAAAAAAAAGACGACGTCAAATTCGACTTGTACTGATTAGAGCTTATAGTGCGCTACAGTTCAAAACACAATGGTAATTATTGTTTGCTTTTATTAACTTGGGTTGTAACTATCCATCTATCTATCTATCTATCGTAACGGAATCTTTGAGCCTAATTTTTACCAACTTCCAGCTATTCGATTTCTTTGAAACTTTGCACACGTATCAAGGACCCATGACAATGCAATAATCTGCAAACAGTATCCCGTTATCCTGGTTAGGATCGCCAGGATAAAAAAATTCCTTTATATTATAAAAACAACACCTGTGTTGCCATCTTTTGGCAACATCCCAAACTTTTCTCAGGAACTTTAAAGAAAACACGCTTTTATTAGCTACTCTTGACAAAATGGCGAAGGAATTTTTAGTGAATAAACTGGAGCATTTTCATACATACATACATACATGCATATCGAACTAAAAAATGAAAAATAAATAATAGTTTAAAAAAACTAAAAACACGCTTTTATATGCAACCGAACTAAAAATTAGAAAATAATTTTTCATTAAAAAAAGATTGTCACTTCAGAGTAAAAAGCGTGGGGTGCATTTTACTATTTTTCATAACTTTTCCCTCATAGATATTGGCAAATATAATAATTATAACATTTAATATATTAAGCACCCCCACGCTTTTTACTCTGAAGTGACAATCTTTTTTAATGAAAAATTATTTTCTAATTTTTAGTTCGGTTGCATATAAAAGCGTGTTTTTACAAAAACGGTGATGAGTTAGTTGATTTTGAGTTCTTCTGACAACACCTCAGCATCAAGCAAAGGTAACCACGTATTATTTAAACTAACAGATATTGATGCTACACATTTTTATATTTATTTAATATTTCGTTTCCTTTGCTAAAATACTTGAGACATTTTAGTTTACCCCGTGATTGCTTTCAAATGCGTGTTGACAAATTTGAGATTTGTATAATTTTTTTTTATCTTTGGACAAACCACGAAGACTAAAAGCCTAAATACTAACGTACCATGGGTGTCTTAAGCAAGGTAAGAGGGAGTTTGTTGACACGGGACTTAAATACTTGAAGATTTGGGGGAAGGAAAGACCTCCGCGGGCAGCAGGTTCCACAATCTAGAAACTCTAGGGATAAAAGATCGAACAAAGTGGGAAGTTCGGGGCCTGTCCAGTTGGACCGTATAGGGATGCATACGCGCGGAACCACGACTTTCTCTGTTGGGAACCGTGAGTGGAGGAACTATACTGGACAATTCTTCAGAGCAGAAACCATGGAAGTACCTATAAAAAAGCGATAGATCCCCCACATCCCGACGATGGGCAAGAGAGGAAAGCCTTTCTGTAAGTGAATGATCATTAATGAGACGAATAGCTCTTCTTTGAATAAAATCCAGAATGCTTAGGGTTGTGGGGGAAGCCATGCCCCAGATATGAGAACAATACTCCAAGGGAGGTCGAATTTGGGACACATATAAAGTGTATAAATTAGAAGGGGAAAAATACTTTTTGGCTCGAAAGAGAAATCCAAGCTTTTTTGAAGCTGCCGTGGCTATAGATACAATGTGTTTATGCCAGTTAAGGTTACTTTCAAATGTGACGCCCACAAGATTGAGGTGTCTTTGCTCTGTAAAACTTGGCCGCTCATAAGTAGAGGATGAGTATTTGGTGACTGTTTTCGCGACAAGGAACATGATTAGATCCTGCGAAAGAGATATCTGCATCGCTCTGCGTTTGTTTTCCAAATCAGCTTTAGTGATGGGTTTAGGAACCTGAAAACTGGAGTGAAGGGTACTGTCGTCGGCGAAACTATGAATGGAATTAGTTGTGGACGAGAGAAGGTCGTTGATGTGAAGAAGAAACAATGTTGGTGCCAGAACTGAGCCCTGAGGCACTCCAGCATTAACTTGGTGAAAGCTTGAGGAATGGCCGTCCACAATAACTGATATACGTCTATCAGATAGATAACTAGAGAGCCAAGTACAGAGTTTTTTGTGTTTTTGATGTATGTATATTCTTGTGTTCTTTTATGCGTTTAGATAATGGTCTATAAATTTCACCTATATGAAATTTATCACACCCACTAGGTATTTTATAAATATAATTTTTGGAATTTCATTTATGTTGTGTGGTTTTGTTTTTGTTAATTAAGATGTTATAGTGTTTAGTGTTTTAAAGATTGTTCGAATAATATATTTTTCTTTTTTGTTAAATTTTAATAAATAGGCCGGGAATATATAGTAAATATAAATTTGAACTAGGCCTATTTTTATTTTGTCTTAGGTTTGGATTTTTATTTTATAAACAACTGTGTTCTTGAATTTGAAAATTTAAACCTAAGATAGAATACAAATAGACCTATTACAAATTTATTTCTACCATTCATTCCCGGCTTATCAAATAAAATTTAACAAATAGAAAATACATTTAATTTTCACACAATCTTTAAAACACAAAACACTATAGGATCTCAATTAACAAAAACAAAGCCACATAACATAAATGAAAGTACAAACATTTTTATATATAAACTATCTTGTGAGTGTAATAAATTTTATATAGGTGAAACTTGTAGACCATTAGCTAAACACAGAATATACAAACATCAAAAAACACAGAATTTAACAAATCTAAAATTCGTCAACACGCATTTGAAAACAATCACAGATTAAATTGGAATGCTTCAAGTATTTTAGCAAACAAAACTTGTTCTGAAAAACGCAAAATTAAAGAAAGTGCGTACATATTATTAAATTAAGAAAAAATGTGTGGTATCAATATCTGTTAATTACATAGATAACCTACATTTAGATCCGCAGTGGCAAGAAGCATTTTTCGGATTTTTACGACCTCGCGCAGTAAACAAATGAATGGGTGGACGAACATGCGCACTTAAAAGCCGTGGCAAAATACAAACACCGCCACCCCATACCCTTTATCCGCGGTCTGACCGTGACGCTCATTAGCTACCGTACTTCGAACAGAAAACCAGGACGCCGTCAACAAATTCTTTCCGATTATTGCGGATGGTTTGTTTGGCGCCGAGTGCGTTTATCCTCAACTGGCTTGCGCACAAACCGGTTTTTTCACCCATGAAATGTAACTTTTGTTTCGCGCAGGGTTATAACATTGGCAATCCATCGAGATCAGTGGTTAATTTAATTACCACATGGCATGGTTACCATTGCATGATGCTGAGGTGTCGTCAGAAAAACTCAAAATCAAATAACTCATCACTTTTTGTAATATAAATAATAAATACATAAGCACCAGTTATGTATGCAACTCATACACAACATTTGACATTTAACGTCAAATAATTTTAGAATATCCTAAAACTTAAGCTCAAATTTTAAAAACTTTAAACCTAAATAATAGTTAACTTTTAAATTTTGTATTTAAAAACGATCAGATTTTACGTGTACCCAAATAAATACCATTAATTAAATTTATTATCAACAACAAACAAAAATTCTAATCAGTGCTGTATTAACCATTAGGCTGAATAGGCTACAGCCTAGGGCGCTATAAAAAATAGGCGGCAGACAGGGGAGATTTTAAAAAGGTGTAGGTCGGGTTGGCATTTTTGGTATCTTTGCCTTGTGAATAAGGCGCTCTGGAATGAAATAGGCGCTGAAGAGGAGGAAAATATTTTTTTTTGCTCTTCAAATTTTATTTCGGGTGGTGGAGTAAGGCGCTTTACACTAAAAATAGGCGCCACGCAGAGATGGACCTTTTTTTGCTCTTCAAAAATTTTGTTGATTTTTTGGTGGTATTTATCTTAACAATAGGCGCTCCGGGAATTTCAGCCTAGGTCACCCCAAACAGTTAATACGGCCCTGATTCTAATGCCAAATTAAACATAAAATTAACTAAAAATTTTAGTAGACAGAAACTGTTTTTAAATTTTTTTAACCTAACAATTTTTGGTTTCACCGAAACATATTTTTATTTAGTTGCTGTTTGCATGGAAACTACGCCACGGGAAATTGCGATGTCGCCATTTAATATCACGAAGATTTATAACTTACATAATAAATGTTTTCCTAATGAAAATAAAGTAAGTGTCGTATTTTACATCGTTAAATTTGCTTTAAAATACTTTATTAAAAAAATATTAGAAAAGTAGTATGGTTCTGTTTTATTTTTAAGCTTGAGAAAAAAGACCAAGTTAAAAAGTTAAAAAATAAAAT
The DNA here is from genome assembly GCA_014170235.1 of Listronotus bonariensis. Taxonomy (NCBI): domain Eukaryota; kingdom Metazoa; phylum Arthropoda; class Insecta; order Coleoptera; family Curculionidae; genus Listronotus; species Listronotus bonariensis. Next base: position 2,017 of record JACEGR010001194.1, on the reverse strand, counting down.
CAAGTTTGTATTTTTCTAAAACTAAGTATAAGAAGTGAATTTAGAAAAAAAACACTTTTCCTACGATTTTAAAAAAATTTCAAATACACATTCATCAAGGGTCATCTGATTGATTTTTTTATTAAGCCTTGCGGCACTAAATTTTGATATATAAGATTAAACTTTGCATATTTAACCTGTAAGTCTTATTTTCACGGACATTTTAGGGAACGTTTAATTAAATATTATTTTAACTCTTCCGACCATTTTTATCAAAAACAGAAAATCAATAATTTGGGGGTATTAGACTGGGCCAAAAAAAAAACAAACAAACAATTTTTATTCTAATGGTACTGTAAAAATATTAGTTATGACGACAAAAGAAAAATATTCTGAAATGTTCATCCCTGAATATTAACATTAGGGGTGCATCATTAACAGTATTGAAATTTTAACAATTGTTGCTTTTTATACAAAATCTCGGAATCACTCACAAACAAACAATATACAGGGTGTCCCATTTAAAAATCGAATTTTTTAAATATTTTCGGCGAAATCCATATCCGTAAAAGCGGTATGATAACCGGGTGTTTCTAACAGGTGTTTCCCCTAATAACTTATAAGATTTAAAAAAATAAAATTTGGTATATAATTACTTTGCATATTTGTGGTTTATTTTTTTAACTTCGGGTTTAACCGAAAATGACTACTACTTTTAATTTTTAAATAGCATCTCTGGTATATTTTATCTTATTTCGTTAAAATATGACATTCTAAATACAATGACACCTCACATGCCATTTCTTGACATTTCGACTGTAAAGATTTTTTTTTAAATTCCAATTTTAGAGTTCGACATTTAAGCTAAAACGGTTTACTTTAAGTCAAGTAGTTTTAAAAAAATGAAATTAATCGTCTTTTGCTTTTACAACTTCTCAGGGCGGAGCAAAATTTGCAAAATCCTATTTATGGTCGTAACTTATTTTTTTCAAATAAAACGAGGGTAGCTCGTTCGCATACCCTAAAAGATCATTTTATTTCAAATAATTTGGTACTACATAGGCGGTATTTCGGGAATGGATTGTATCCAAAAAATATGTCATAAAATGATTCTAAACTAACCATTATATCAAAATGAAATATCGATTTATGACCACATTATAAATCTATTGTGCTCTGTAGAAAAAGTCTTACTCGAAATGTGGTACCAAATTATTTGGAATAAAATGTTTTTAGGATATGCTAACGAGTCCCCCTTGTTTTATTAAAAAGAATAGTTTTAACCATAAATAAGATTTTGCAAACTTTGACTTCGCTCAAAAGTCGTATAGTTTCATTTTTCCATGGCTACCTGTATTTAAATAAACCGTTTTTGCTTTATCATGGCACTCCTAATTAAAATTTTAAAAATACATTTTTGACAGTAGAAATAACAAAAAATGACATACGTAAGGTGTCATTGTATTCAGAATGTCATATTCTATCAAAATATGATACATCATAGCAGTGGTGCCATTTAACATTTTAAAGTATCAGTCTTTTCGGTTAAACCAGAAGTAATAGGAAACAAGTAAATAGATTAATTATTAATCCACAATTACCTATGTCATATAATGATATATTAAATTTAATCTTTTTATAGTCATAAATAAAAAAGTTATGGGGGGAACCACCAGTGAGAAACACCCGGTATACTTTATAAAAAAAAACCATTTGTTAGTGTAACCACTATATTAATTTTCGTCAGATTTGATAAAAAGAAAATGAAAAAATGGCTGCCGGATAGTAATCTCATGGATACTAGGTATATTTTCTAATCTTTAAAGTATCCCTTACACCGACAATAATATTAGAGCAATATTATTGACGCAATATATTATGACATTACTGTGACATTATAATATTATACTAGCTACGTATGGAGCTGAGACCTGGACTCTAAAAGCTGAAACGATTAATCGCCTAGAGGCATTCGAAATGTGGTTGCATAGAAGAATGCTTCGAATACCATGGACAGCTATGCAAACCAACTAAAGCG